>PVIR01018718.1:0-32968 GCA_004026965.1 Petromus typicus | reverse complement strand
AAAGCTGACATTTAAATTCTAGCTTTTAAAAGTCAAACAGTAAGGAATAAAATTCTTCACTGGGGCAACTATAAATACCTTGATTCTTATTAAGACTTTTGCTTAATAGGGCAGCATTGAGTAGTTCAATTTTTGTTTTGTGTAAGATCTGGGTGAAAAATCACACGATTGAAAAATAATTAAAACTCTAGAAAAATATAAGCTTTGAAACATTTTTACTCTATTGTGTCTCTGCTAAAGAGAGCCGGTCGTCATCACATGGCTTTTGGTTTGACCATCGGAAAAATGTCCTATGGACACATTAGATGATACTGGATCTCACGGGCAACCTCTGTCAAATTTCTACTCTTTAGAAAGACTTCATATTTCTCATTCTATACCTTTAATCTGACTCACTTTCAGCCGCACCGCCTACTCCACACTGTGTTAAAGAAAACCATTTCTCCAAGTGCCTGCTCAGATTTAAGAAATGTAGACCTCAAGGGAGAATAGATTCACCAGGTCCTTACTTCAGTTCATCCACCACTGTGGACAGAGAAAAGAAATCAGATCCTAAGTTTTCAGAGTTTAAGATATTTTACTAATCATATGCATTATCACATATAACTATCTTTGTTCATTTATGCTCCTATAACAAAATATGTGAGACTGTATAATTAATTAAGGATAGCAACATCCTTCTTACAGTTCTGGGGGCTGAGGATGCAAGATCAAGGGGCCATCATGGTGGAGCTCTGGCCAGTGCCTTATTCCTGATGTGCATCTTCTCTTTGCACTTTCACATAATAGAGAAGGAAAACTTAGGCAACTCCCCTTCCTAAAAGGCTATTAATCCCATTAGGAGAGTCATCTTAATGAACTAAGCCTAGTTACACCCCTAAGATCTCCCTTTCTACCATCCCACTTGGGGTCAGAGCTGCAGCGTTCCGTTGCTAAACCAGTTCTCTTCCTTGTGCTCAGGGAGGAAGGCTCGGTGGGGAAAGCCATGTATAGCTGCTGTCTGGCCCAGTGTCAAACGACGATGTTCAGTCGGAGCTTCCCGCAGGCCTTGCACTTTCTTACTTGTCTCCTTCCCCCTTGGCAATTACATCACCTCATTATCACTCTCTCCAAGCCACAGTTCAAGATCCACTACACTCATTCTCAAAACACCACTAACTTATGTGAGAAAATTGAATCTGGAAGGTGAGATCACCTTCAATTTCCAAAACCCTTCAGCAAATTCTTTTTTTGTTTAATTGAAATCTTTATTGGTACATTATATATACCCATCATAATTGCACTCCACAATGGGTGTTTGTATACCAGTATAAGACACAACTTAATTCTCATTTTCTCCCATAGCCCTACCCACCCTATCACCTCCCTATATACATAAAATTTGTTTCCTTTCTTTTTTGTTATAATCTCATTATTTTTCCCCCTTCACCTTATTACACTTTGAGTATTTTCTATTTCACAATATATAACATATGATTCTAGAGCTCATTTACATCTTTATTTTCTCATACACTGACCTTTCTCCAGCATCGCAGGCTGCCTTCTCCTCCGTGTTTCCAGGGGCTGCTGGCTGTCTGGTGCCCTCTACCGGTAAAGCCCTCTCTACCACTCCCTCCTCTTTTGACCGTATCAGAGTAAATATATCAATCAACTCATGTTATCCAGCACATTTTCCAAAAAGCTTCGTCAAACAGCATCCATGACACTCACACATACACACATGTCCCTTTTTCCTCAGTGCTCCATAAACACTCTAACCCTAACATCGCATTTATATCACTGTACTATGAATATATGTCCGCCTACCTCCCTAATACACAATCATTTCATAGAGATTTCTTACACCCACTTTACTAATCCAATGCTTAGCTCTCTTCCTGTAGAGTTGCTGTGCAATAAATCTTAGTGATAAAATGCATAAATCTCATAATGTGATATATTACCCAACGAGGTTCACTAAAACTGTGGTGTCCATATGTGTATATGTAAGTAGCATATTGACTAGCTACAATAATAATAATCATACACACTACAAAAGCAATCATCTGCTTAGTATGATCAAGATAACTTTAGTAACTCAGGGTGGGATAATCTAATTTCTGGATCTTGTTGATTATATCCTAGATAATTGGCAAGTGCCCTATTTCCATGCACTTAATTCATGTGAATGTCCCGCGTCTATGACACTGATTATGATCTCCCCGTACAGAGCGAGTTTATCCCATTTTGGAAATCAAGCCATCCCATATACCAGAGTCAGAGGAT
Source organism: Petromus typicus (assembly GCA_004026965.1). Classification (NCBI taxonomy): domain Eukaryota; kingdom Metazoa; phylum Chordata; class Mammalia; order Rodentia; family Petromuridae; genus Petromus; species Petromus typicus. The sequence goes on along the minus strand of PVIR01018718.1, from coordinate 30,703 downwards.
GACTGTGTAAAAGAAAATACAGGTGCATATTCTAAGATTACATCCTTAGGAAATAAAAACGAATTTTCCCAGAGTGGATGGCACAGACACAGTTAAAGTCAGCAGATTCAGAGTTGGAAATCAAATATTGGCAAGAAAAGCCATTATATTTTTAAATTATGCAGTGATCCATGTAAGCTGTTATTGCAAGATAATGGGTTATAAACACCACACATAATAGTTAAAATAATTATATATTGAACAGATGAGAATATGATAAATGCACCATTTCAGTTCCTGAAATAGCTGATGTCCTAGGAAGTCATATGGTCTAAAGGTTATGTTTATCGTTTCTTCCTTTGCTTAATGTTTATTTTCATCACTGTTATTATATATACTTCAGATTTGTTTCTAAATGGCTTTTTGGAGAACTGGCATATAAATTGAGGGTGGCTGGACACATATTACGCTGCACAGACAGAGGGTAAATGTCAGACATGTGTCATTGTATCAACTCTGGGAACCCAAATTGTACATTAACTGTATCATTACTTGATCAGGATTGTGTTTGTATGGTAGATGGAGTGAGCTTCCTTTTAAAAAAAAATAAGCTAATAGCATGATGAATTTGTGGACAAATTTTTAAAACGTTATCTCCATATTTTTTTCTGTGTTCCATATTCCTCAACAGTATCCCGGCCTCTTAATCTCATATTCTATACTTCTCTATCAACATACCAACAAAACAGACTTGTTAGGTGAATGAGAGGCTGTGCTAATTAGTCAGTGGATGGAAGGATCTCTCCTCTCATCTACTTTTAGAGGCTCCTGTGGAATTCTCAAACTTGGAAACCTCTCAGCAATCCATGAAAAATATCCTTGCAGTTGAATTGAAGTATAAATTCTGATTTGGGGGATACAGGTGAATCCACATCTGATCTGACTACTTCTCCCATCGCACAAGTATAAGGACCATAGCTTCAAACAGATAACATGATGCCACTTCCTTGACCTGCAGGTTAAAGGAGATGCTTGTCCACCTCTTCCTGGGGAAAAGAGGTGGGACTGGCTTTGAAATCAGGTGGACTTTTCTAGTTAGCTGTCCACTACAAAGTAGATCCTAATTCCTAAGGCTTAGTACATTCTGCTTCCTTTCTTACAAGAGTGTAAACTTTGGGAGTGCTTCTTTATTCAGTCACACCTTCCATAGATATTTTGAGTACATGTGAAATGCAGGTAATGGAGTTCAAATATAAGCGAAATGTTTCTTGCCATCAAGGTAGTAACAATCAATTGGGTAAGAGACTGTTAATATAAATAGCGAACTTAATAGTTATCACATATCACTATAAAATAAATGTGAACTGTAATAGCAATACTGATTCACTGAACTGATATTCTGAATTCCCAGGATAGAAGTAATATACTCACCAAGGCTTAAACAATTGATGAAATTAAATACTTACATCATTCAATAAAATTATGACCAGGGTATATGAATCAATTAACAAAAACTCAGGCCTGCTAAGGATTGATAGCTACAAGTCAGCAATTAGACCACATTCCCACGCTTCTAACTAGAAGATTCTAACAATAAAATCTAAACTCAGGTTTGATTTTATTTAGCACATATAAGCAAGAATAAGCAGCACTATCTTATTTTGTCAGGATTATATTTTTGGTTCGGGAAGTTGTCTTCCATGACTGAACAACTCAGTTGAAGGGAGAAAGCTTAAGAGTATCCATTGGTGAGATGTACAACACTTTCTCATAAACTATTCTTTACAACAAATGTTAAACGTATTCTTGGGAGTCAAGGACCAGTGTCATCATGCCCCTCAACTGAAGGGCTATGTATCTCCAATCATGTCACATCAATTCTTTATCTCAGGGACCTCAAAATCCTATGACTCTTTGACATTACTCTAAATGCTCTAAACGATGAAAAGGAAACTGGTCTACAGCCTTCCCTCTTTAATAGCCCAACCAACTCCCTGGGCACTCCATCCTGTGCCTCGTGTCTGTCCACCCAGGACACTGGACAGAGACAGGTGTAGGCTGGGAGAGCTTGGTGATCAGATTTGCCCCAGTAGACTGATCCATACAGCAATGGGATCCTATGCAAGAGAGGTCTGATTTACTCAGCTCAGGATCTGCAGTACTAAAATATGCAAACTTCTTGCTCTATTAACTGAGTAGTTTCATGTGGTTGCAAAAGTTACGATGACTCCTGCACACAAGCTGGGAAAACTGCATTGAAGTTTTTGTGAGGATCTAGGACAAGGACAAAACAAGGACATCGTTGGGGACATGAAGCCAATCCCAATGAGAGCTTTTTGTGCACTCCAAGAATGTTAAATTATCAGGATAAAAAGCACCAAATACATCCAGCTGAAAGGAAATATGAAGAGGAAGAATGGACAGGATTGAAGGTCCCCACCTTGGTTATGGCAATGTGCCAGCGGATGAATTCTGATATGAGCAAGAGGCGTTGGGAGTGTCCACCGGTCAGGTACTCACAATGTTTTAAATGCTACATTTGTTTCCTAGGACTGTGGTAAAAAAAAAAAAAAAAAAAAAAAAAAAAAAAGCTATAAACTCTATAGTAGCTTGGACTACTATATTGACTCACTGTCTGGAGGCTAGAAATATATCATGGTGTCAGCAAAGCTGGTTCTTTCTGAGGCCTGTGAAGGACAGTCTGCCTCAGGGCCCTTTGCTGGCTTCTGAGGCGCCAAGCTTTGCATCTGGAACATCCTCCAATGGCCCAAGTGTTGATGGCTGGTCTCTAGCATGGCGCCACTGGAGGTCATAAACTCTCAAGAGATGGGGCCTCCTGGAAGGTCTTCAGGACACTTGGGGAGTATTGTTTAAGAGGAAATGGAACGTTACACCCTTCCTCCTCCTCTGCTTTCATTTGCCAACCACGGGTTGAGTGACTTTTCCAGGTGAGGGCCTCTGACAGCCCCCAAATATATGACCCCCCTCTCCCTGGCAAAAGGCCTAAAAGTGGGGAGTCCACTTCCTCATGGACAGAAACCTCCAAAACTGTCACCCAAAGTAAGCCTTTCCTCCTTGTTTGTTGATTACTTTAGCTATTTGTTGTATGGACAGAAAGCTGACTAACACATAATAGCTTGCTGGAAATGATTGGCATTCCTTGGTTTGTGAAAGACCATCCCAACCTCTGGCGTCATCTTCTTGTGGCACGCGCGTGAGTGCATGTGTGTGTGTGTGTGTGTGTGCGTGAGCGCGTGTGTGTTTCGCTCACCAAATTCCACCTTGATATAGGCACCTATGTCATAACGGATTACTGGCCACTCTAAGGACTTAATCTTAATATAATTACCTCTAGAAAGACTTTACCTTCAAACATAGTCACCTTCTGATACCCTAGAAGTTAAGGCTTCAATAGGTCCACCTAGGAAAGACTCAATTCAACTTTTAACAAAGGCTTTGTATACATTTGCTTAGTTGATTTTTACTATAGACCCATGAATCTTGTTTTATTATATATGAGGAAGTTGAGGTCTACTGAGCTTAGGTAACTGGCCCAAAGTTACAAGTTAGAACATGTTCCAGCCTCAACTATTATACTATAAAGCCAGTACTTTAAATATCATTGCTCAACTACTTCTTTAATATTCCAAAATGTGTACATGGTTAAACAGAACTTTAATTTCTACCCAGTGATGTCCAATTCATGTGCCCCAGAACATCGGACTCTATGTCATTATTTATATAGGTACTTTTATTTGTTTAAAAAGATTTTTTAGACACCTACCGGCATTCAAGATATTCAGTAAAATTGCTCAGAGTCCTCTCTGGAAGCCATGGCAGCCTACAGGGACACAGAAAACTTCAGCCCAGAGCTTTGCACTGCCCTAAAGAATGACCAAAGATTTCACCGCATCCAGGTCCCTGTGGCCAACGAGGCTTCAGAATTCTTTGTTACACGACAAGACTGTGTAGGCAACACGTCCCCTCCTCAGTTTTACTTATAGACATTACAAGAATTGAGAAGCTGCAGACTGAACATTAGTAACCCACAGCTTCTTTGGGGTTTGGTTATTTGTCAGCCTCACCTACCAGGCACTCTCTAATTGGCATCAGAGTATACTGGAGATTTAGTTCAATAGAATATGCCCAATTCTTCAATTTGTAAATATCATAGTCTGATCAAGGAGTAGACATCCCAACCTCTCAGCATCTCTGAGAAAATAAGTAAGATCCTCTAGATTTGAGTAGAATGTGTGTTGTTCCCTGGTTGTTACTATGATACAGTTGGTTACCTTCTTAAGCGCGCACTCTCTTTGGAGTGGGAGAATTTGTGTATAAATCTAGGTCTTATTCACCATTAGCTTTACGTACTTCACATGCTCGCCTCACTGGATGAAGTAAATGATCCCTACTTCACACAGGCAATAAGAGAAAAGAGATAAATTCTTTGATCATGTCCATTCACTACATCTGCCATGAGAGTGAAAGAACATTTTCCAAGGTGAGACATATTTAGCACATCTCTATGCCGCTTGGAGTGAAGCCATCAGCAATGGGCAAGTTGATAATTACAGGGGGACACACACTGTTGGAATGCTGTCCCCGTGTAGGAGGGAGGACGGAAGCCAGGTGTGCCTGTGGGTAGGAGCAGCCGGAGAACCCAAGCATGAATACAAGTAACTAGGTCAGCAGATGTGGGGTGGACCGTTACTTCTTCTACTTTCTCGGTAAGATAGAGAACAAGAGCGTCAACTATGGCAAGATAAAAGTAACGCAAGGAAAAAGTGAGAGAATGGTGCTACCCGTATCACCTCTCTGTGTCCACTCAAGCTGTCAAAACAAAACATCACAGCCTCATCTCGGTGGCTGAGCCGGAAGTCCAGCATCAAAGGGACAACAGGTATGGCTTCGCCTTGTTCTGTGGCTTGAGGCAACTGCCTTCTCATGTGCCTCTCCACAGCCGTGACACCTTGTCACTGTCCCTGTTATTTCCTCCTCTCCTTCGACAGGACCCAGACATGCTGGATTAAATCCCCACGTCTATGATGACTTTTAACCTGCACTACCTCAGAATGTCACTCGTATTCAGAGTTCCACTGCACACTAGAACCCTTTCATGAAAGGACAAATATTCTTGCACACTCCAATAGATCTTGGATATTTATTCAATAACTAGTTTTTGAGCAAGATGTACTATGTGCTAGAAAGTTTGACAGGAAGTGTGCTCATAGGACGAATGAAACGTGATACCAGAGTTCAAAAAGTCAAGTCCTGTGCGAAGGTACACATAAAAGGCAAGCATGTCTTACTCTGTGCTGGAGTTACCTCAACACACAAGGAGGAGGCGGTCACCAGGGCAACAGTGTTCTTCCACCTGGCTTTCTCTAAAACTCTCCACGAAGATAGAAAATTTGACTTCAGCTTTGTAGAATAAATTAAACAGTGTCATAATGCGAAAGGGGGAAGGTACCCCACACGGATAAGCTGGTCAGTGTTTGAACAAATTAAAGTAGGAGGCAAAATTGTAGAGGAGAGCCATAGCCAGATTATCGAAGGCTTGTTATGCACGTGCAAAGGGCCTACAGAGGTTCTGCAGGCTGCAGAGTCTTACAATTTCACCTGACAAAAGTGTCTAGAAATCCATTACTTCTCAAAGAGGTCGCTTGAGAGAGGGACTTCGATAATTCTTATGTCAGCTGGAGACAGACTGAGCTTAGTCATCAACATGGAGCTAAATTATGTTGCCTGGGCTCCATCCCCATATGGTTCATCACTAACAATGATGTGAACTGTATTAACGTGTTAGATTATATTATTACTCAGAAGCAAAGTTTCATAAGGATCCACTGTGAGGAAAATACTCAAAGACATATCATCAATACCTCTTTCCCTCCAAAATAGAACCTACCTGGAAAATAATCAGCCTTGAAAACTAGAGATCAAAATGCCATCCCCAGTCAGCCTGCTGCTGCTGCCTTATTTTCCAACACCATTCACTTGTTCGGTGGCTACTCCATAAGGCAGGTGCCCCTCCGCCCTGATGAGGCCTGGACACAGAGAGAAACAAGGGCTCTGATGCATCTGTGGGACTGTGAGTCAAGGAGCATGTAGCAGTCTGTGACCTGCACAGAGTGGGCGTTGGGTAGATACTGGAGCCGAGGCAGAGCAGGCACTGTCCTTGCACCCCACTAGTGCCATTTAGTGCTGTGCCTGACTAGTGTCCCTCCTGCAGCACACCACGTGGATACTGCAAGCCCATTGTCTGTGCAACATCAACGCACTGCCCTCCAAAAGCTGCTGACCTTGGAAACCACCTGAGCTCTCTCTGATCAGGTCCCTAATCATGCTGAATTCCCAGCAGAAGGATCCTTTTCTGGCAATCCTGAAATGCCACTGAACTTGTAGGCTGGTTAGAGATTTTTTGAGTGGTACAGAAAGCTTGGCATGGAGTAAAAGTCGGGAGGAGCAGCAGGGTCAGAAGGTGTTGAACAGCATACTTACCATGGAGGTGTAGAGAGAGCCGATATAAAGAGCTGCAGGGATTATCACACAAGGAAAGGAATAAAGACAGATCCAGAGCCACAGCCTTTTACTCAGTAACAGATAAGAGAACAAATACTAGGCAGGAACCAGGTCAAGCACCAGATGATGCCTCAGCTACCTAATCACATTGACAGAGGATGGAGGCTCAGCCTCTCATAATTGCAACAAGCTGAGCTCTCTCTGTTGTGTGTTTTGTTCTGTTTTAGTAGACAAGGTTTAACTTTTGTAGTTCAGGTTGTCTCTGAGCTCACTATGTAGCCCTAGCAAGCCTCAAACTCACAGCAATCCTCCTACCTCTGCCTCCCAAGAGCTGGAATTACAGCTGTGAGCTGCCATGTCTGACATTGTAGTGTGCTGTACTGATTGCTGAAGAGTGTGAGTCACCACACCTGGTATTGTTGTATGTGGTTACCGGGGACTGAACTCAGGACCTTGTGCTTACAGGACAGGCACTGAAACCACTGAGCTAAATCCCTGGCCTGCTAGCTGTTTTTCCAATTAAGGAGGAAGAGCGCACTGATTGAATTCAGATTGAATTATAAATACAACAGAGAAGACTCTTTGGTGTTTTTGTATACATATGTGTTTTTTTTTTCCTTTTTCTCCTTTTACTTGGTATATGGATGTAAGGTATTGATATCTGTGAAACTGCAAGTAGAAATTAATCAGTGCTTTAGTTTAGACAGTTCTTTTCATGATTATGTCAGGTTTAACGCTCATCAAAAATTGTGTATGGGAGTCTCTAACACAAACATTCCCTCAGCGTGTTAATTGGTTCTGTCTTACAGCTTCCCCCAAACTCCATTTATATGTCTCCCCCCTTCTTCCTTTGCCACACACCCACAACCTTCCAAACCCCCTTCTCCTCTACTGCATATAAAAAAATAATATCCTCAACGTTTATGTCTTCTCTTTCTTGTATTTGTTGAAATCTTTTTCCTCTCCCCTTTCTACTGCTTTCAGTCTTCCCTTGTCCTCTGTCCCCCAACTGACTTGTCATCAGTCCAATTTCACTGTCTTCCTGATGGATGAAGAGAAGTGTGGAATTAAAAAGTAAGCTTTGAATTCAATGACTGATGCACGTCCAGTTCTGCAGATACTGATATAATCAACCGCTGTCATCGCCTTGCAGTGAAGTGAACAAGGCTAGTCCTATTATGTCGAGATCATCAAATAGCCGTAAGATCACCAATGCACAATGAAAGCCAAGATCACACCACAGCGATAGAGACTAACCAAAAGAATCTCCGCACTAGTGATAGTTTTTCTACTGTAAATAATCTTTTTTTTTTTTTTTTGAGACAGAGTCTCGCTTTGTAGTTCAGGCTGGCTCTGAGCTCAGCCTCAAACTCACATCACAGCAATCCTCCTGCCTCTGCCTCCGAGTGCTGGGATTACAGGCGTGAGCCACCACACCCCGCGCTGTGGTATGTGGTGCTGAGTGCTGATGGGTGTGTCACCATGCCCGGTATTGTTCTTTGTCGTTACAGAGGATCGAACCCAGGACCTTGCACTTGCACCTTCGCTTCCAGCGAAGCACTGAGCTAAATCCCCAGCCCTCTACTGCAAATAATCTTCAACCCTGAGCACAAAAGACAATAGAAACATGAGAATACAAAACAACAAGATGCTTCCATAGACTCTTCACTGCCCCAAAGCTGGTCTCTTGGGCAATGAGAAGGAGGACGTTTGAAGTAAAGATCTCAAGATCCAAATGGTTAACATTTTTAGTGAAAATAAGGGAGAAATTAAATAAGCAAATGCAAAAGATGCTTAGTAAGCTTAAAGAGGACACAATCCATAAAGATCTAATTAATAGTATGTTCAAGGTTAAAGAAGACACAAGCAAAATTTATTCCATTATGGAAGACAATGCAAACACAAATGACCACTTTTGTGACGAATTGGAGATTATGAAAAGGATTCAAGCAGAAATGTTATATATGAAAATTTCAGTTGAGAGCCTGGGCAACAGGAATGACCAGTCTGAAAGAAGATGGTCAAAACTTGAAGACAAGGCTGATAGAGTAGACTATGCATTCAGTCATCTCTAAAGACCGTGAGATGCCACAGGACATGGAATCCAAAGCTCTAGACAACTCTCAAAAGCTGTGGAAGAGTTAGTGCAGTGTTAGAGTGCTGTCAGTCCTGTGGCTTGCATGTTATTTGTTTTTCTTTTAAGACAAAAGGTAGATGAGTTGTTTTCTTCTAAACTAAAACCTCAGTATTCAGGTTTAGTTGCAGTGTTGCCACTTGGCAATAAATAAGTGGGTTTTGGGTTGCGGTCTTGGCCCTTGTCTCCACAATGATCACCATCACCGCCTGACAAGATGGCACCAAAGCTCTAAAAGAGTTGTTCACAGAATTTATAACAGAAAGTTATCAAAATCTAAGGAAAGAATTTATCAACTGAGTAAATTATAAAGCCCCAAATAGTCAAAAATTCCAGAAATTCAGAACAAAAAGATAATATGAAAAAGAGAAAATCATCAAGCAATTTATAAAGGTAGATTTAGAAAAATAACAATAGATTTGTCAACACAAACCTGGAAAGATTTGGGCAAAGCTTTTCAATTCCTGAAAAAGAATATTTCCAACCCATATTACTATATCCTGCAAAATAATCCTTAAAAACTGACAAATTAAGAGTTTCTGTGACAAATAGACTAAAGAAATTCATAACCACCAAACCAGCAGTGCAGAAAGTACTCAAAGCAATATTAGACAGAGATAGTGAAGACACTATCAAAGAGCCCAAAGAAAAAATATATCTAACCTGAAGAGTCTTCAAACAAAAGGAAAAAATAAAGGAATCAGCACAGGAAAAATAATACAATGACTGGACTCAGTAAATAACATAAGTAATAGAACTCAATTTAAATGATTTTAACTCCTCAATCAAAAACACACTGGCAGATCGGATCCAAGAAGAAAGCCCAGGTCAGGACTGTAGCTCAGTGGCACAGAGGCTGCCTGTGCCAATGCGAAGACCTAAGTTCGATTCTTGGTACCAAAAAACAAAACAAAACAAAACCCAACTGTATGTTGCCTGTAAGAGATACTCTATCCACAGAGACAGAAAGGAGAGAATGGAAAGCAATACTTAACGCAACTGGGGGCTGAAAACAATCGAGAGTAGCTATCTTATTTCCAAATGGTATGAATTTCAACCCAAAATCGATCCAATGAGATAAAGGTCACTAAATAATGACAAAGTAACAATTGAACAGGAAAAAATAACAACCGTAAATATATACAAACTGAATGTTAAGATACTGGATTTTATTAAACAAAAGCCACTGGACTTCAAAGGAGAGGTAGACACCAAAACAGTCATAGCAGGGAATTTAAATACTCCACTGTAGTAAACATGTCACCTAGAGAGAAAATCAACAAATAAATATGAAAGGTGAAGTACACCATTGAACAAATTGACTTATCAGATAACTAGAGTGTTTAATCTGAAAGTAGAACACATACTTGTTTTTGGTAGCACACAGAACTTTTTCCAAAGTAGACTATATCTTAGGCCATAATGCATGTCTAAATAAATACAAAAAATTGGAATAATCTCCTGCTTATTACCAAATCATAGCAGAATGAAACTATAAATCAACATGAAACTATACAAATACATGGAAATTAAGTGATACACTCCTTACTAATCAATGAATCACAGAAAAAGTCATAAATAAAATTTAAAAGTTGCCATTGTTTTCTGACAATGGCAGCACAATATACCAAAATGTATAGAACACAATGAAAACAGTCCTAAAGGAGAAGTTCAGGGCTATAAATGCCCATATCTTTTTTAAAAAGGGGCTCCAATAAATAACCTAGAGATGTGTCTCAAGGCCCAAAGAAAAGTAAAACCAATCTAGTCCAAACTTATGTAAAAAACATAAGTATAAAGGGAAGAGTGCAAATTAATAGAAATTAAATTTGAATGATTTGTAGGAGAATAGCTGCACTTGAAGTCATAATGTTAAATGACATCAGTCAAACACTTATGGTTAAATATTACATAATATTTTTTACATGAGAAACTGAAAATATACATAGTTCAAAGAGCAAAAATGAAATGTAAATGGTAGAAAACAGGAAGATACACCTTGTGGATATGGGAAGGAGACACGGAGCAAGCAGGAGGGGCAGGGAAATAAAAATTACCAAGGTGTGACATGTATATGTGCTGATTCTCCAAGATGACTATGAGTGTATATATAAATTCCTACCACTAATTAAAAATAAATATTTCAGAGTCAGGAAAGGTGTGGCAGAATGGTAGAGAGCAAGCGTGAATGCTATGGAGCAGCAAAAATAGTAAAAGGGGAATAAAACAAGACTTGAGTCGATCTAGTCTTTCTCCCAGTTGCTAGGGCGGCAGGAAATGCCAGGGCAGGAGTGGAGCAGGCGAGCGGTGAGACGGGCGAGGCCTCCTCCGCTCCTTCGGAGTCCAGCCCAGGCTCAACAAACACATCCGCGGCATTTCCACACGACTGAGCTTGCCAGCCACAGAATTCATCTTTAAGAAAAAAAAGACCAATTCTCTTTATACGCTGTGTTAGGAAGAATTCTCCAAAGCCTAAAAACCTCGATGGTTGGCTATTACATAAAGACAAGAGTATCTAAAGTTTTCCTTGGTAATTCAGGTTTTGACACAAATAGCTAAAACAAAACTTTTAGATATGAATACTGGAAAATTTCTACTCATTCCATTTTTAATTGTATTAAATATAGCTTTAGTTGATATGCAGGATCAACCAAAGTAAATGCAATATCCTTTACAGGATTCTGTTTCCTCCCTTCCAAATATTCTATACCAGGTAAAAATAAATATTCTGAACCAATGCAAAGAAGCTGACACTAACGTTATCCAATTTCCCAAATAATCTAGTCTCTGATATATTATAATTTCTTATGCCCCAAAATACTACAATCAAGGAGTAAGAGTGAATGAGAGTAAAATTGTGTGTAAAACTGAGTGAGGCATACAAAGGGAAACTTTTTCTGAATCAGTATATCTGGTCAATGTAATCAACTACCAAGTAGTTTAAAAGACAATACCAACACCTGGAGAAGATACAGTTTTAAACAAACAATGAAGATTGTAAATGGGATGAACTGTTGGCCTAATTCTGAAACTTGACTACATTTGCTCCATTCAAAAACTTACACATATTCTTTTTATCTTCCTAGTAGAAATGAAGTCAGAGCATCATTATACAAACAAACTACAACCAGCCCAAGAGTGCAATTACCCACGCAGCCCTCACAGTTTATCAGCCTAAATTGCCAGCAAAGTACTTCAGAAATAGTGTCAGTGAATAAAATTCTCTCTATCAATATTTGCCTCAGCCTTACAGAGTCATTCTGCATAGGTGTAGTGTGAAAGAATTAACACCATGAACTTCGCTACATTACATGTTGAACTTTACACAGGGACAAACTTACTGATTTAATTTAAAAAATGGTTTCTATTCATTCATTTTTCAATATTTTAGAATGAACTTTCAAATTGAGTTATATTATGAAAAATCCAAGTTCATTGTTTTTAATGACTGTTAGGAATGTTATCTGTTATTGGTGAAATATGGGCATTGTCATTTTTGGACTAACATTATACAGTGAGGAATAGAAGGTAAATAGAGGAAGGTAGTGAAGAAATCAAATCAGTATAAATAAAAATCAATAAATACTAATAACAAGTCTTTGGTGTGAGAAAACCAAAGTTAAGCTGTCATTTCTTACTAACTAATGATGCAGTGTAAACCCATCTAAAACTCAGTTTCTTATTAGAAGGATTAAAAATTGCTCGGTTTGTAGGATTTGGATCATGATTAAATTAAGTAATAGGAAATCAGACCAAAAATATGGTGAGTTTTTAAGTTTAAAGATTTATTACAAGAAAGAAATGTTCCTTTTCAGTTCTAATACACTTATCACAACATGCCTGTCCTTTCCTGAAGCAGTTCTGGAAGACCATTTTCATACATGCCTTAATTTAAGCGGCCTTGACATCCTGATAAATCCAAGACATTGATATTTCAGTCTTACAGACTTAAGCAAGAGGCAGGACTTCCAGAGTCCCAGGTCCAGTGAATAAGGGCCATAGAGACTCATGTTAATGGTGTTAAGACCCTGCCTTTCTGTTTGATGTCTGTAGCATTTGTGGTACTTTTGAATGTATCTCCTGCAGATGGTCACAAAAATCAAACAACTTCAGGAAGAAGAAAGAATGATGGGATGAAATGTAAAAGATTTTGAGTGATGTTTACAGCAATGTGGCCTTTACTGGAATAATTTTTAAAATTTCAACATTCTCACTATATTTCGATCGCACCATGTGCATAACCTGAGAAGTAGTCAATGCATTAGTTTCTAACATAATCCCCCCCCATTAGAAATTCTCGTGTTATCTTGAAGATACTATAACTATTGAGACTAGTCAAATAAAGAAAGAGCAAACTGACCAGGCTTGACTAAAATCAGGTCAATCTTGGGTTCATATATCACAAGGTATAGTACAGCCTAAGAGAAAGAATCTCGTGTAGGTGATTAATTAACTGAGGGTTGGGTTCTCAGGAGAAAATAGAGTAGAGGGAATCGGGAAGGAAGAGAAAGAAACTAGGAGAAACTTAACTTCTTTTTTATTTCACAGGAGCCATTATTTAAACTATCAGTTTTCAACCAAACATTCACTGTCTCCTTAAGACACTAATACATTCTAGCACTGTTCATTATAGATCACTTCCCTCTCATACCCGGAAGTTAGGGACACAGTCTGCTATAGACCTGAAAACCATCAGGTTCTTAATAGGCTAATAGCATCCAGTGTTTCCCCTCACTGGGACTGGGTGTCCCAGGTGGGAAAAGGGAGTTGGGTGGGCCAGTGGTAGTGACTGCGGCAAGGAGGAGAAAAGCTGATTTCAATCACATAGATTTTACCCTACACTAGAGTGTGCTCAATTTAAATAAGACCACCATAACTCAGTTTTTCAAAACCAAGTACAAGAACTCTCACTTTCTTTTAATAAATTTGTAGAGTGTGCTCAATTTAAATAAGACCAACACAACTCAGTTTTTCAAAACCAAGTACAAGAGCTCTCATTCTCTTTTAATAAATTTACTACAAGATTATTTGAATAGGAAATATTCTCAGAATCCCTCACACTGAATTTGACTTAAAATATTTCATTTGCCCCCAAATTTTAAGATTTAAAAAGTTCCTATAATTTTCTCCCGCACTGTAATACTAGGACAAAGTACAGAATGAATGCTGAAGTTGTGGTTGAGTGGAAAATTATGTTTTTATTCATTCTGAAATTAGGATACTTTGGTAAAAGACTGTTTACTGGAGAAAAAGGAAAATCCAGTACTAGAGTTAACTTGGAGTTGCATCCACACTTCTCCTGAGACTGATGCTTCGACAAGGGACTTTCAGATTTTAAATCCAAACAACCCTGAATGAGTCATGATTAGCTGATCAGCCTATGTGAAATTCACAGCCAGAAGGGCTGCTGTGCCTGTTAATTAAGAGATGAATGAACCCCGCTCTTTACTTTGAAGTGATGTAGACACATAATCTGACCCGCCATGTTTCAAACTGAGAATAGAAACAAGAGTAATGGATTTCACATCATCTTTGTTGGCCCCTGTCTCATACCCAATCCTTCAAAAGTTGTGTTCAAGTTTCTGAAGACACGACAGCATTTCTGGAAGGGGCCACCAGCTACAAAGTATCTGAAAACTCTCACAGGATCATCCCTCATTCTTCCTTCCAAGATCTGAGCAAAGCTGTCTTGATTTGCAAGTGATAAAGTTTTCTGTTTCACACGGCTTTTCTTTTTCTGATCTGAGTCCAATATGTGACATCCAAGCCTCACAGGGAAGCCCAAGAGACGTTAAAGCTCAGAAAAGGCCAGACTATCCCCAAAAGAATGAAAACAGGTGGGAATCTCTCTGGAAGCAAGTCTAAGAAAATATTTTCCCTCAAAGGATAGAGTATGTTTTCTGTTTCAAGGGTATTTTAAAAGGGTGATGATGGAGACAAGCAGCTTTAACCAACTGCTTGACTGATTCTAATTGTGATTCTTTCTTGCCTTGTAAAACTTGCACTTATGATGCTTCTAGTTCCAGTAAGCCTGCTGTAAACCTTGTGTGAAACCCACTTGTGTTGTGCTGTAAGATAAGGCCACACGCAACAGAAATGCCTGCTCTATACATAAGCTTGTTTCCTTTTTTTTTAACCATCAAAGCTCATATATATATGGGGGGGGTGTAGTAAGGGCAGGGGGAAAATGAGAATTAAGATGTGTCATGCACAGCTACAAATTCTCCATGTCAAATGTGATCATTATGTATGTTCACAGTGTACCAATAAAATCAATTAAACAAGAAACACCTTCTCTATCTCAGTCACTCTAACATTTCCGAACGGCAGAACTGATGCACTCTTTTACCTGTTGGGTTGCTAATGTCACAATCATTACCGACGTGCAAGCCAGTACATGTGCAATTGGACACACGCTAAATTTATTGCGAGATGTACACTTGGCAACAGCTGGCTTCACACACATCTTTCAAAGGAGCGTTACAGATAATACATTGCTTCTAAGGTCGGAGAATTAATCGAGTCACTGAACTCAGTGGAAATCTGTGGACACCAGGAATATTCCGGTTTATATGCCAACCGGCATTCCTAAGAGATCGCTCTTTATACCTCCACTTGCTAAAGGACAACAGAGAAATTTTCTTGGTTTAATCAAAGAATTATACTGCTGAAGGCGCAAGGAGGATTTCAACGTGGACTTGTGCGAAACCAAATCCGTGCCTCTTCTGTCCTACTTTCCTCACGTCCATGAAGGAAATTTCTGCTCACTATGTTCAGCTGAGATATTCAGCGAGTGGCCGGGAAAGAACAGTGAGCACAAGCTTCGCGAAGCTCTGACGCTCGGCCCTCCGAGAGTCGCTGAGTTAAGTGGGGAAGCAGACACGTTAGCTACAGTCCCGCATCGAACCGTGCAGAAGTTCACAGGTCTCACTACGGAGAGCTACGGAGCTCTCAGAGGCTGTCCGACCAGCCTCGGAGGTTTAGGTAAGGCTGCTGGAGGAAGGAACATCAGAGATGAGATCGGAAGGGCAATGAGAGATTAGCAAAGTGACAACAGTTTATCCCCAAGACTTCCGGGCAAGGTAAATGTGATAAGCCAATTGAGAATGTAACAAGCTTATGTGGAATCCAGCCAAGCGCCTTCGTACGGCAAAAAGGAACTGCAAATGAGCACGAAGCCACGAAGAATAAACAGACGTTGAACAAACATCCTCTAAAATAAATAAACTGCTGTAAATTCTCCCACACTGGGCTGTACGATGTCAGCCATGAATTCTGCTCGGCGCGCAGTTTGGCCTGACACACATTACCGATGCGGAGGAAAACATTGGAAGCTAACGCCACACTCCAGGCTTCTGTCCCTATGTAACTTTTAAGAACTAAGCAAAATATTCACGGAAATATTAAGACAGTCTTGTAGTTCTTTTGCTCGGTGACTTTATCATGAAATTGAATGAAGGAGCCTATTTTACCATGCAAGTGACTCTTGACAACTTTCTTGTCTAGGAGCCTTGTGAGGCCCAGGTCTGTTGTGTCTGAAGAATACGCGTGTCTCTCGAGAACCTCTCTTATTAATTATTCAATTACACAGCCCCTTTATATACCACTTCCAAAATCATTCAGACTGGGTACTAGTTGCTCAATTTATCTAAAGATAACAGCCTATGCCGAGAATTTACCAAACACCAATATTACTATTGCAAAGGGGAGATAAAATGAGGAAACTGGTTTTCCCCTCTGTGTTATTGGGAGATGGGGCTGAACACCATAAAAGAGGCAACTTCCTTGGCTGCATTCTTGTTCCAGCAACAACAATGTTCCCTTTGCCTTGAGATGCTTTCCCTTCTCAGAAAGATGTTTTATGTATTTTTAATGCCACAGTAATAGCATTATTAAAAATTGAATTGGAGGTATGCTTTCATTAATGTACTTTCAAAGTAGTTTGCTAATTAGAGACCTGGAAAGCTTATATTTTATAATTGGTTCTTTTTTTTAATTTAAGTAATGTTGTTCAGTGATGGCTGATAGTAAGTTGTGCTCCATGACAAAGACAGAAAAAAGCAGAACTGAACTAGATGTAAATCTGAGCAAGCTCAACCATTTTAATTTGCATAATGCAACTGAACTATAATGGTATCAAAACAATTGACTTTTCCACTCCAAATTAATTATTCTGTAGTAGGCAGAGGAATGTATGTTGCTTCCTGCTTAAAGCAATTTTCAAAGTGATGTGTCTGAAGTCTATGACACCCAGTAATTTTTATCTGGCCCACAACCTGTGAATATTGTTTTTAAATGTCATTAAGTCAAATACCTATAGACTAGTTAAGCCTCATGGAATTTTGGAGTGCACTTGTCAAATGCCACAGGATTTATTTGACTCTTTTCTTCACTCGGTTGGAAGTTCTTCAGAGGCTGAGTGAACTTAAACCCTAGACTGTTCATCCTGAGAAGAAAATTGCAGGAAAGGATGCATTTTAGTAGAGTAATAATGTTTAATGTGATGTTAGAAAAACAAAATGGAAAGGCTTATTCAGCAATTCTAGCGAAGTATCACGGTATTGCTTTAGGCAAGTCCCCTTCCCCTCTGCGCTCAAATAGGCACAACAGGAAAAGGGGTAGTTAAGAAGTTGCAGGGACATAAACACTTGAGATCCACACTATTAGAACTTGTCAAAGTATGATAAAATACCTTTAGGGCTAAGAGAAAAATAATTTTAAAAAATAGATCTACTTGCTTGATAGGCAAGACACCTTAAAATGGCTTTTAAGATACCTTAAAATGGCTTCAGCAAGTCCAAACTTTAGCAAAACTGGAACTAGAGACAAAGAAAAAAGACTGTGTTCTCTGATAGAAGGAATTTGAAGCCTTGTCTGACACATTCAGTGGAGAAGTGGATATGGCTTTTTAGGCTGGCCTTTTTTCTGGTTTATTTTTCAAAGGTACAAGGTTAGTTTGCAAAGAGATTCGAGCTCAGTTCCTAAGCCCAATGTTCTCTGGGCTCAGGCAGCAAATTTTCACTGGGAATTTGAGTGGTGCAGTTGCAGAGGAAGATGTGGAAGTCTTGTGCAGTAAAGTAATTACACCGTCAAATACTCCATAGGTGTCCTGGGACTGAAACTGGGAAAAATGCTGTCATATTTTGATGGATGTAGAGTCAGTAAAGGCCCTGACATAGGAAGGTTCAACAGAGAAAAGTTTTTGTTTCAAAATAATTTCTGATCAATGTTATGTTATTTTTGCATCCTCTGAAATTGTGTTGAATATGCCTTTTGGGAAGACTACTCAGAAATTCAACTTCACTAGCATAAACTCAGTTGAATCTATATGTAGGGCACTGTCAGTTGTAAACAGGAATGGTGATTCCTTTGGAAAATGATGGATTCTTACCACCTGGCTTTTAAGGAAGTGATGATTTGAAGAATAACACACATAAATAATATAAGACTACTGTGATGTGGACCATAATAATAGGACATAAATAAATTACCACTAAAACCTAGCATAAAAGGCTACATATTCTGTCTGAAATAATTCAGAACAGCTTCAGAGAAGTAGTAACATCCGAGCTGACCTGACTGCTCCTTTCGTAGAGTCAAGAAGTATTTATTGAGTACTTCCCAACTGCCAGCACTGTTTGTTTTGGGGGATACATCAGTGGATAAAACGAATAGATACTCAACCCTACTCTAATGATTAGACTTTGATTTTATCAGTAACACTCTGAAAAATGTGTTTGGCTAAAGCAATTTCTTCTTAAGACAATAGCGGGAATGAGTGAATGGACAATGGATGTGCACAGCCTGGGGAAACCTCCATGAGGCTGGGACATGACGTTTACGAGCAGGTGCCCGTGGGTTAGAGCATGGCCACAGGTGGGAAGAAAAGTACAGTAGGGCACAGTGGCGTTTAGAGAGGTGTGCTTTCATTCTCTAGACAAAAATATTGTCTTAAGGCAGTAGTCTCCTAGAGAATTTACAGCACAGCTTAAGTTATTATTACTGATTACTACCTTGCATGAGAAATACCTACACATCAGCGTAAATATATCCACATCTGGCAGGGTTGTGGGTCCTTACGCCATGGGCGCAGTGTTGATTCCCGTAAGCCTCTTTCAGATCTATAATCATTCATAAGCCTTGGACTGCGATGGCCAGGCCATGCAATCTAGACTATGACCACATTGGTGCTCCATTTAGAAAATACTGGGAAAATATATTGGTTTGGGACCATGCTGGGAGCTGATGCCTCGATCCCCAAGAATCTATGAGGTATGACAATCTCAAGAACACTAGTATTTGTGGGACAAACCTATTTTTCAGGGCAAGCAAAGTATCCCTATTCTCACAGAATAGTCTGTATTATTAAGACTTCTCTAGACTGTAGGAGTTTAGGATCCGTGAGTATTTGTCCAGCAACATGATGACAGTGTTTCACTGGCCTGACACTCTACTGAGACAGTTAGAGGTTTTCTGCTTATCTTCTATAAGTAGTTCAGTCTCTGTTATATGCTAACATAGGCCTGTCATACCAGTTCCAGGTCGTCCTCTCAGTTCCGTACAGCTTTTAATGGCATTAACATTTTTGACCAATTGTAAATTCTCAGTTGCCAAATAGATAGTAGATAGATGATAGACTAATAGATAATAATTAATGTAAGAGATAAAAAATGACAGATGGCAGAAGGAAGATGGACAGACGGACAGACGGACAGACAGACAGAGGCATGGTTGATAAATATCTTAATCATCAGAGTGGGAACTTCAGAACTGGAATAAGGCTTCATGCTTGATACCTGCTTGATAATTACCTCACAATTATTCAGCAAATATAGGCAATAAATACAAGTTCTGTGAAGCTGAGCTCTGTTTCAGTGATTCTCAGGGTCCTAGACGCAAACCATCTTAAACTGAAGTGCTTGTTAAAAAAAAAATCCCTGCCTGCCCCCTCCAATAAGTGTCCATTGCTTTCATGCTCATTTAAGATGTGAGAGCCACCGCTGTAGTACAATGATTGACCTGGAAGAGAAGGTAGTTTTTCACTGAAAAACAGCATCATAAAAGACTCTGAGCAGAGTGCAGTTCATTGCAAACAAGTGTGAAATAATCATGTATCTGTGAAAAGAATTATGGAAATAAAGGAAACTTGATTCTTATTAAGCTTCCATTTTAGCAGAGGATAAAACGTTTAGTTTGCTTGGTACTCTGAAGCATTATCTTTTTGTAGTGTTACACCTAATTGAAGGCTGCTAATGTTTACAGCTAAAGGTTGAACTCAAGTTTTTTGGCCAGAGTCAGGTAGCTTATCAAAAACACAGCCAAGATATAAACACATATCATTTGATACCAACACTGGAGTCTCCCAATACACTCACTGTGCTTAGCCTGGAAAACTTGCTAACAATTAAAATCAGCCCTCCTTGTATGGAAAGATGTTTTGTTTTCAATGACAAATTTATGAATAAAATTTGTAAACAACACATAACATTTATAAATTGACTCTTTAGGTTTTTTAATGTGATATGGCATTTTAAAAAAAAATTTTAGGTTTTTTTGAGACAGGGTCTCACTTTGTGGTTCATGCTGGCCCTGAGTTCGGCCTCAAACTCACATCACAGCAATCCTCCTGCCTCTGCCTCCCGAGTGCTGGGATGACAGGCGTGAGCCACCACGCCTGGCACTGTGGTATGTGGTACTGGTTGCTACTGGGCGTTAGTCTCCACACCCACTATGGTATGTGGTTACTGGGGATCCTTGCACTTGCAAGACAGGCGCCAGAACCACTGAGCTAAACCCCCAGCCCAATATGGCATTTTTGTATGGTCAATTTACTGAGTTTTTTTGTTTGACTGTTTTTTGTTATGACACAGGATCTTGCTTTTGTAGTTCAGGTTGCCCCTGAGCTCAGCCCTGAACTCACAGCAATCCTCCTGCCTCTGCCTCCCAAGTGCTGGGATTACAGGTGTGAGCCACCACGCCCGGCACTGTGGTGTGTGGTTCTGATTGCTGCTGGGTGTGAGTCTCCACACCTGGCATTGTTTTATGTGGTTATCTGGCATCGAACCCAGGCCCTTGCACTTGCAAGGAAGGTGCTGGAACCACTAAGCTAAATCCCTGGCCCTCAATGTACTGTTTTGTTAAATGTTCTTGTTTTACTTGAAAGCTTCATATTTTTCATATAGTTTTTGAAGCACAAAACAGTTCTGTCTTATACTGCTACTTCAGGTGCTTTCTAAAGGTTAAGGAATTACTGAGATTTCACAATAACAAAAAGAGATATTTTGAGCCAGATAAAAGTAAAGGAAAGGAGGATAATCTAGAGAATAAAAGAAGAAATTTCAGCAGAAGGAAACTTATGTGTCTGGAGATAAAGACTGTAACACATGCCTTCCAGATCCAGAATTAAATTTTAAGTCAGCAAAAGTAACTAACATTAATGATAAAAAAGTCTATGAACAGAGATGCATAAGTACTTCAAAATGGAAATCCGAGGAAATGGGACCATCCTGAGACCCAGTTAATCCAGTTGGCAAACAGAATGGTGCTATGTAGGATAAGGAAAAGTGAGTAGCAGAAAAATTAGAGGTCTTTCACCCAAACTAATGTTTAAAAAAAAAATCCCTGTGCTCTGAAACTTGATAGCCACTACAGTACTGTGCATAAATTGCAGGTGATCAGGACAGCAATGGCAAAGATTGCACACATAGGATGCATTTTGTATCTACTTATACAAACAGTATTTTCCAGACTGACACTGACTTTGAAGACAGGGTACTCTGCTAGATGACACAGAGACACTGAGCAATAGGATAGTAGAAGCCCAGGTGAAGCTTTTTGTCTTTCTGATTAATCCCACCTACCCAAGATGAGTAACGTTGAGCATTTCAACCCTCCAACATACCATGGAGCCGGTGGAATGTCAGGAAGTTAGTGAAGGCCAAGCTGTTCTTTCATTTCTCTTTTGACTTTCTTTGGAGTGTTCCATTTCCATGAGCCAGGCAAAGTCTGCAGCTACGCTGCGAAATGGGAAAAATGAACCCACCCTCCTTCAGTTATTTCCTATGACACTATCAATGGAAATGCAATATGATGAGGAAAAAGAGCAGCCGTCAGGGCTGGTGCTGGGTCCTTGCCATGCATTTTACCACCTGCGAAATCTCCACTGCCCTCTATGAATTGAAGCTGTCCTACTTCGTTGGGCTGCCATAAAGATCGAATGCGATAATACATGTGTGCTACTTTGCATTTTCCAGTCTATGACTTTATAAAGTTATCAGTGTGAATACCAGGCGAATGTAAAGAACCCAAAGCAGACTTCACTCCTTAGCAATGGAACCAGTGGACATTCCAACTAGGAAGAAGAATTAGAGCAACAGTGATTCCACCAGGGGAGGGAGACTGAAATCAGTACGGTGAGTCAGAGGCAAAATTAATCGTTGTCCTACTAGACAATAAAACCGTAACCTTTGTGGTCATCTTTTCTTCCAGAAATGAACTACTTGCATCTATGTTGGACAAAAATCTATAAGTTAACATGTAATTGTACAGGCTTGACCCTCAGCAATAGAAAATAATGAAACAAATAAAAGTACAAGGCCCTGGAAAATTAAATCATTGTTTGATGGTACTCTTAGGAAATGATCCCATATGACTTTGAAAAAACAGAGTAATTCTTTTGTTTTATCTCCACATTCTACATGATTTTCTCAACAGTCCCCTGCTGTATCATAAATAATCTGCAAAGATTATTCATAGTACAAGAAGACTGGTGTCACTGTGCCCGGACCTGAATAATTTACATGAGGGCAGTAAAAGATGTTAATTAACTACATAAGCCTTTTTGAGAATGAACATCTTAAAACATATCTACTGTTTTAAGCACCTACAAACACCAGAAAATTGACATCTACATGAAAGCTTCAAAAATATTATCTAGGGTGGTTATATTTTCAAAAATCTCTCTTTTTCCAGAACTATTTTTGTTTCATTTTGTTATTTTTATGGGCTCTTTTATGCTAAAGTAAATTAATTTCCTATTACTGCTTAAATACGTTAACATAAACTTTGTGCCTTAACATAATACAAATTTATTATTTTTTGAGAAATTCACTGGTACAATTTAGGTAGATGTAATCATCACATTCATCATGCGCAATTTATACCTGAATTCTTTATTTTTTTCCCATTCCCCTCCCCTCTCTTCAACCTTCATTTCCTTCCTTGTTTGCAAAATATTTGTTCTTATTTTATCTTTCTTTTCTCTTCTTTCCCTCCTCCCTTTCATCCTTTCCCCCTCCCCCTCTTTGTGTTCCTCCCCACTTGAAATTTTCCTTCCTATTCTATATTATCTCTTCTCTGACAGCCCTGGTGGTCCGAAGTCTGACAGTCTCATGGGGCCCAAGTCGAGGGTTGGCAAGACCGACTCCTTCTGTAGGGTCTAAGAAAACTATCAGTTCTTCGGCTGTCCCCAGCTTTTGGTGATATTCCACAGTCCTTGCTCTCTAGACAATTTCCTCTCTCTTTGAAGCCTGTGATATGATATTTTTCAGTCTTCCTGTCCAGGTCCCTCTTATAAGGACATTTATAATCCAAGATTATCTTCCAATTTTAGGATTTTTGAACTTTATTACATGTGCCTGTCCTTTAGGTCCCATTCTACTTCATAGGAATTATTAGAATATGGACTTTGGAAGGGGATGATGTGATTTATCCTGCCATAATAGTGCATCAAACTGAATTCAAGAAATAAATCAGGGTAGCCTTCCTACAATATCTGTGTATTTTCATGAGTTTATCTACCTTTGAAGTATTCACTATCTCATAGTCAGGGCCACAGAAAATTATCCTCCTTCTCACCTATGAATCTGGGAATCTGTAACAAAAAGAAAAACTACGTGACAAGTTTCCTGAGATGATTTCTAACCTTCATTCTATATTTTTGTATTCAAATCTTTATCGGTACATTGTATACACACATCATGATTGTACTCACTGATGAGAATGTGTATCAGTATATGATGCAACTTAATTCTCATTTTTTCCCATTCCCTTAATCTTGGAAATGACCAAAATGTCCTTCATTCTATATTTGAACACTTGTTCCTAATTGATGGGTTTCCTTTACTCAATTAAATGGGATTTATTTCCAATTGTGAAGACCCTATTCTATTGGTTAGGCTTCCTCAGGGAAATAATAGCAATAAGAGACCATGTTTTTAGGATACAGAGACAATTCTGTTGCCTTAAATTCACCCCTGAACTGATGAGTCAATCAAAGGAGAAATGAGACTCCAGCTCCAGCCTTCCATTAGGCCCCGAGGCTGTCATTCATTCAGTAAGGCCCAGTCCAGACTGTGGCTTATAGAAAAACCTTCAGACAAACATGAAGAAAACAAACAGCAGCACGCTTGTGATGGGAACCTATTAATCATCTTTCTGAACAGATTATATAGAAAGTAAATGACAAACTTTCGTGTTCTCCTTTAAGAACAAAGTAAATACTCCAAGGCCAGTTACCATCTAAGAAAGCAAAAGTTTAGTTTTAGACTGATGTAAGCTTTGGTAGAAAAGGATTCACAAGACTTAAAATATATAGTGTATTAATAAACCCATCAAATCTTTGCAAAATTCCAACAGCAATTTGCTGTTATTTAGATTCACTGTGTACAAATCTATCTCTACATGACAAAATTCAGTTTCTTTGTTTTGTGTACTATTCACACTTGTGCTTTTGTAATTGCTTTTTCATATTTTAGAATGTATTTTTTCACCTTATAAACAAAAATGTGGCTCATTACTTTATTAACATGAACACGCATAATATAACTGCAAACACACAATCCTTTGAAAACTACAGCTTCTCTGTGACACATTAAATTATGCAAATTAAGGGTTAGAAATATATGCATATATGATAACCAACATATCAGTGTCGTTTCTTACTGAGAAATTATCAACATTTCCAAAGATTACCCATAAATTAATTGATAAATAGCTCAAGATTTTAAGCTTAACAAGAAAATTAGAAATTATGTTCAAACTGATACATCACAAAGGAAAACTTCTGCTGATACCAAACTGTATGAGAATTCTAATTCAGTGTAATTGCGTGCATTATGTCATTTTATGTATCCTTCATTTTAAACACTGTATGGCAATACTAGCTTATCTAGCCAGAAACACAGTTTAAGAAGTTTAAGAAACTACTCTACTCACCAGGGGAAAAAAAAGTAAAAAAAAGTGTGCTTTATGCATAATTCATAGCAATGAAATGAAAAAAAATGTAATTTTTAGCTTATTTTTTTAATGATTAATATGTCAAGATGTCCTTTATTCTCAAGAACATGGGGGTTTCCAAGAAAATATTTCCAATATAGCAATGCTTATGATTGTTTTTCAAGTGTAATATATACTGCCTTAGAATTTTAGCTTATCTGTATCATAGGAATCCTTAGAATGTTGATATAAAAAAGTAAATACATTGACAATAGAAGCAGAGATCCTTTAACTTCAAAAACTTATTATCTAATTCATCAATACTTTCTGGAAGTAGGAATATGTGTCTCCTTCACATATTGAAAGGTTTTTTCCACTCCCATACATTAGCATGGCACTGAAGGCCCCAGCTATAATTCTACAATGATAAACCCCTTGGAAGTAGAAGTCATGGAAGCCGACCATTCAGAAGGCCAGAACGCTAAGGATACTTTCACTTTCCAGCAATTCTGAAACAGATAGAAGAAAAGGCCAACAAACCAGATTCTCAGTCATTTCTACCTTCCAGAGAATTGGGTGACCCTCATCTACCTACTAAGATCACCATGGATTAAGAACAAAACTCCAGGCCCTTAAACACCGCTGCCAGCGCGGGAGAACTGAGCAGCCCTGAGGACCAGATTCCCACACACGTGGGGCCCTTTCTTGACCACGTTTTCGAAACCGACCGAACAGTCGGTTCTTCACTAGTTTGAGGCCCAGAGAGAAATCTGTGACACAGATTCCCTTGTCTTGGCAGAGAAGGTTGCCAGTGATTCAAGGGACACAGGTTCCTATACCCAGTTGTAGAGGAAAAAAGACTCAAGCCATGAATCAGGCAAGATGGCTTTCAGCTGATAAACTGGGCCAAAATTCAAAATTGAAAACATGTAATGAAAAGAAAGCAGGAGAGGGAGGATAGGACAGGAGAAGAAGAGTAGGAAAGAAAAAGTCCAACAGGAGAAGAGAAAAAATCACAGAGATCAAGAATCAGAACAACTGGATTCTGTTATCCCTTGGAATTTGAGCCATAATTGGAGAAAAAGAAATAGCTCTGAATTTAAGAGTCTCACGAAGTTGACTCTGGTGAGTGAATATGCTTAAGTGCCTTGAGAGGACAATCTCTAAAACAGGCAAAGTATAATTCTACACCAGTCATCCGTGTGACTCTACTCCCAGTACGAAGAAAACGAGGGTCACAGACACATTTAACTAGAGGAACAGCCTGAGGATAAAGCGCTTTCCAACCAAATACGGAGAAGAGTGGCTCCAGAGGCCACCAGGAAAAACAAAATTGGCTCCTATGCCACAGGGGGATGAGGTGTAACTTCCATCTATTTTATTAGAAATCATTGACATCTAGGTCAGACACATACCCAGAAAATTAGCGTGTGATTCCATACAATCTAGACAATACCAGTAGAAAATACAGGATGGTAAACTGAAAAGTTACACTTCCCTGGAAAGCCAGTTCATCCCTGTGCAAGTCTGTTGTGCAGCAACTCATGCTGTCTTTTCTTCTTTGTTCTCACTTTCTGAAAAGTTTACTGATACACCTAATAGTCATTTTTTAAAAGATTTATGTAACAAGAAAAACTTGATCTAATAAGGGAAGCTACGTTTTCAGTTTACCAGAAGACTTCTAGGCAGAATGCTTAGAAGATAGTTTATGTTCTAATATACAATTAAAGTATAGCTTCTAATTCATAGATAAATGTTAAAAAATATTGTTCTTAAAATATCATGTCTGCTAGAAGGAAATGTTCATGGCTATTATCAGATAA
Source organism: Petromus typicus (assembly GCA_004026965.1). Lineage (NCBI taxonomy): Eukaryota > Metazoa > Chordata > Mammalia > Rodentia > Petromuridae > Petromus > Petromus typicus. The sequence goes on along the minus strand of PVIR01018718.1, from coordinate 4,030 downwards.
ATCATTGTTTTTCTTAAGGAAAAAGTTATTCATTATGCTAAACAAGAGCAGTTGCTTTCTGGAAACTTTTAAGAAAGTAAAATTTATGTCCCTTCACATATTTAAATTTCTTTAGAAAACAACGAATAAATGCATCACTTGAGCCAAATAATGTTAAAGGTTGCCCACTATAGGAATCTAAAGTTAGTTGCTAGATATTTCTCATCACAACACTAAAAAAAAAAATTTTATTTGGACAATAAATACCATCTTGAGAAAGAACATAGAGATAAAACAGAATGATACATAAAACCAGTTTTATTTTGTCTAGATTTTTATCCCTCCTAGGTTATAAGGTATGTCCAATAAGAGAAAAGAGACAAAATTCCATTATTAAGAAGCTGTATTCAATACCACTTTAAAAATTAAAAGTATTTTCTGAAATAGTGATAATCATTTAAATATTTTTTACTTAAGTATGCTATAATTGTGCCTTCTGCGAATGCTTGTACATAAGACAAGCAAATTGTAATTATGAGCAATGTGATTATGCATCATTATCTAGACTGTGTGTGCCTTAACTTTGTCCCAAAAGATGGATTCCTTATGGATCTCATTTACCATTTCCAAAAACTAGCCATCATATACACACCATAACCATAGTGCTTAATAAATGCTTAATGACAGAAAAAAAATCAAAAAATATATATGATAATGCAGCTTGTTAAGGGATGGGTCAGAGGGACCTGGACAGTTGAGGAAGTAAGAAAAACCTGACTCTGAAGGTCACAAGATAAAGTTCAATAAATAACCAGTCAGGGAGTCTTTGTAGGATGTGTGGCAGTGAAGGCAGGATTGTCAGAGGGGAAAAGGAAATGATTTTGTCACTTGGATGAGCAGGAAGGAAGCAAGAAGCGAAAATCACTCTGCAGCAATGACTGGAAGCCTAAGTCCAAGAGCAAAACCACCACAGGATCCGAACAAAGGGGCGCAATACACACACTTTGTGGAGATGCAATTGGATTCCTACACTAGGTTTTAACGACACGCTATGAGCTACAAGCTACATCAACAGATAAATACGACCAATTTCTGTACATTTTCAGAAAGCCCCAAAAATTCTAGACAATGTACCAAATTGAATCGCAACATGACTTCCAGGAGAGAAACTGCCTTTAGGAAAAAGCTGTCAAAACTCTTGTAGAACTGAATGAACGTGTCTACCTCCTTCCAGACACGCCAGGAAGAGGGTTAAAAGTGCACATTGCTTAAAAGGATGAAGAAAAGACATGAAAACTGACGTAATCCAAACCCCTAACCCAGGAGCGACTTTCAGTGAATCAAAGCCTTCGACAAATTGCTCTCAGCTCTGTGGCATTTGCTACAACTCTCACCCAGCTCATTATTTTGTAGCTATCGTGTACCCTATCACTCCACAAAGCCAGCTTTTGGCTTGCAAAATGAAGGGGAAACAATGCAAAACATAAATTGAGCTGTGATGAGGAAAAAAGGGGGTTAGAATCCCTGGAGATACCTAAATTTATTTAAGCAAATACTCCGCTTACCTTTATGACTGTTATTTGCCTGTACCAGACACTTGATTACTGTGTCTCAGCCAGTGTAGCAACAGGTGTCACAGTGGGACATAAAAACAGGCCATCTCATTTTTCAAGCTAGTGATAATGTTCGATGTTATAACCTCTTGGCAATAAACCCTGGGGACCAAGTCTCAGGAAGAATTGAAGAATCAATTCTATTTATATGCTACAGAACTGGCCAACTCTCAGCCAGCTTTCCCACTCAGAAGCTCAAATGAGAAAGTTGGAGTTTTCCTATCTACATCTCACTTCCGGGCCTTTAATTTGACTTATGTGCCAGCATTATCAAGTGACAAATTACACTTCAGTCTGGGATATGAATTTTACCTGGATGGAAACCAGAAAATGTACATTGATTCCTCACATTAGTTTGATTTTTCAGCATCTTCCTTCTGTAACGCTGCCCATCACGCTGTAGAACTATTTCCATTAATAATTAATTTTGTGTAACTCAGTAGGACAGGGAGAAGAGGAATCGTGCTGTTCTTTTTTTCATATGTAGAATAGAGGCTGTTGTGTTCATATGTTGCAAGATATGATTCCATAAATTTTGTCCTTTGAGAACTATGTGTCAGCTAACCTATTGCATGAGCTCAGCCTTCTCCAAGTTATCCTCCTCCATTCTGCTAAAATGACCTCCCTCTGGGGCAAATCGAGGCATGACACTGCCCACATAAAGCTCTGCATAATTCCCAGTAGTTTACACATTCACGTCCGGGCAAACCTCCCTGCCTCCCAACGTCATTTCTCATCATTCTCTATCCACCACTAACAAGCCATGCAAAGTTGTGATGTAATTTTTATTCTGTATCTCTGCCCAGGCTGTGAATCTTCACATGGCTAATGCTCATGCATGTGATATGAAACATTCTTGCCTTCAGGATTTTTTTTCCTGGCTCTTTTTCCTCCTGTAGGTAGGATAAGTGTGTTTTCACCATTTTTTTTCCTTTGATATTCTATGCAAATTACAAACACTTATACTGTCTGGAATTATAGATTAATGTACTTGTTCCTTCTGGCCTATAAAATGCTAGCTGCTCTATTTCCACAGAGTTTCTGTAACACAAAAAAGATGTTCAAGTGTTTTCCAAATGAATTAATACTGGAAGAAATAAAACAACAAGAAAAGGAACCAAATTTTTCTCACCCCAGCTGCCTAACAATATCTTACATGAAAACTTGAGGATTGGAACTTCATAGAGCCCAGCTTTTAGATTTCAGTTGCTCAATAGAAGACTGTGAACTGCATCAAATCCCCTATCCGTATCAGGTGTGATATCACATGCCTGTTGTCCCTGTGCTCAAGAGGCTGAGGCAGGAGGATCACCATGAGTTCAAGGCCAGCCTGAGCTACATAGTTAGATGCTGTCTCACCCCACATACACACTCATGCAAACTACACAGCACAGCAAGAACCTATCTGAAAAACAATGGAAAACAAAAACTAAAACAAAACTCCTCTGTGGTGTCTCCTCTGCTTTTGTAAGATTCTAAACTTATTCAAGTATTTCACTCCTTTGTGTCCTCAAATAGGGCAAAACAATCAAGACCACGTAATTTAAAAATGGCATAAAGACAAAGTTGACTGGCTCCAATTAGGGATGTTTTTACCATTAGGTGAGTTGGGAGTTGTTTTGGTTTTTTGAGACAGAGTATCACTTTGTATGCCTTGTAGTTCAGGCTAACTGTGACCTCATTGTATAGCCCAGGAGAGCCTTGAACTCAGAGCAATCCTCCTGCCTCTTCCTTCCAAGTGCTGGGATTACAGGTGTGAGCCACCACTGCCCGGCACTGTGGTATGTAGTTCTGATTGTGGTGGGTGTGAGTCTCCACACTCAGCATTGTTGTATGTGGTTACCAGGGGATCAAACCCAGGCTCTTGCCCTTACAAAGCAGGGGCTGGAATCACTGAGCTAAATCCCCAGCCCTCTTAGGTGAAATTTTGAATTGAGGAAGAGTATGTTAAAACAGAGAGAATGAAGTGAAGGGGGAAAAAAAGCATTTGGCTAACTAGTAAAATTTCATGTTGAAGCAAATTAGAATAAAAGAAAAATAAACTATGTCCTCTGTCATTTTGGTGTATACTAGAAAGGATACCATTTACTTAGAATATCCAGTCTTGCTTATGAAGTTCCCAACCACTTGAGGATACAAGGAGTTCCAAATTGAAAAGCACAAAGATAACTCATCTTAAGTGCACTTACTACAAAGGAAATCATAAGACAATACTAGTCAGAGTGGTGTATGCTGGGAATCCTGTGCTTAGAAGTGGAGAAATATGAGTCTGAACCAAAACAGCAAATAAATAGTTCTAAAAGATGAACAGGATTCAGGCTACATGGAGGATGTAGGAATTGATGAACCATACTCAGGGAGGAGTGGTAGAAAATCCTGGTGAGGGAGTAAGGAAAATGGTTTTCAAAACCTCAGAGACATAAATCAAGAGGGTCTAT
>PVIR01018717.1:0-32946 GCA_004026965.1 Petromus typicus | reverse complement strand
CTTGCTGTCGGGGGCACAGGTGTCCTAAAGGGGGAGGTTGAGGCGTTCTGGAAGGGGGGTGACTTATGGGCCCCTCTTTTCATGGGGAGGTCAGGCAGCTCCATGGAAACATTCCTGAGACAGAGAGGCTCAGAAGGTCAGGCATGGGATGATACGGGGCTCAGCTCAGCCCCAGGGGCTCTGTCCCGGAACTCACCCACGCTGCTCTGTCTGTCCATCCGCGTGGAAGAGCACCAGCTGCCCATCACGATCATGGCCCACAGCCGTTCTGGCCGACATCACATTCACGAACTTGCTGAAGGAACCTGAGGGAGGAGCCTGGCTGCTAGTCTGGCCCTTGAGGGGTCTCAGGGTTCTGGCTCCCATTTCTCACCCACCTCCAGCTCTCTGCCCCACACCAGCCAGCCCCCACTTCCGTGGCTGGAGGGCTTGGGGTGCACCAAGTGACATCAGCCTCCAGTGGAACTCTCTAACGTACAAAGCCCACAGTCTTGCTGTGACTTCCCCACAGCATCCTGCCTTATTTCTTGGGACTCTCCACCTACTGCCTCTTGCTTTGGGGCCTTTATATTTTCAGTTCCCTCGGATTGGGAACTGTAATCTCCCCAGCTCTTCCCACGGCCTGCTCCTTCTGACGATCTACGGCTACCTCCTCTTGAGGCACTCCCTGGCTGTTTACCCTCCAACAGCCTGGATCAGGGTCACGAGTTCCCTCTCCCTCCCCGTGTTTCTCGGTTTCAGTGTCCATCGGAGTCGTTGGGGGGCTCAGCCAGGCATGGTGGCACATGTCTGTATCTCAGCACTCCCAGAAGGCTAAGGGAGGGGTACTGAGTGTGAGCCAACCCATGGCAGTTTAGTGAGTCCCTGTCCCCAAAATAAAGAATTACGTAGGGGATTCCTTAAAACAGACACTTGGCCTCAATGAACCTGGGATCCTAGTGCTGTGGGTCTGAGGTAGGTGGGCTCAGGGTTCTGCGTCTATAGTGAGTTCCTGGGGAACAATAAAGCTATTGTCCACAAACACTTTACAGAGCTTCCCTGTTCCCTTGCCGGCAGCTTCTGTCTCCAAACTTTTCCTTTTCTCCTTTCCCTTAGCATTTCCTAATTCTTTTCAGATTATACGACTCTGTCCCTTCTTCTGTTCTACATATGATGATCTTAAACTCCCTGGCTCCCCAGTGGCCAGAACAGTGCTAAGCACAAACTACCTGCTCAATAAACATTTATCCAGTGCCTTAAAAATAGCATCTTCCGGCTGGGGATTTAGCTCAGCGGTGCCTCGCCTGCCTCAAAAATGCAAGGTCCCAAGTTCAATCCCTGGTACCGAGGGCAGGGAGGGGGAGAAAAAAAAAAAGAACAGCATCCCCCACTGCCTGGTTCCTGTTGCTGCCAGTCTCCCCTCCCCCGCACCTGTCTCCTGCGTCTCATCGCACTCGGCGGCCTGGCTCTCGTTGATGTAGATGCTCCCATTGCGAATCAGCCAAACAACCCCGCTCAGCAGCTGCACAAATGGATTCTCAGTGTCCAGCACCTCCTCCTCAGACAGGTACCTGGACCCAGGGAGGGTGAGAGGCTCATTCACCTGCATGGGCAGCTGGGGGTGGTGGGCTGCTTCCTTCCTCCCATCTCAGCCTGGCGTGCTCACCCTCCTCCTGTCCTAGGAACCTGCCTGGGCCTGCAGCTCAGGGCAGCTGTGGTACTCTGCTGCTCTCTGAGTCTCCCCAATCATCACAGCAGGGCGACAAGAATGATGCTAGTCAGTGCTCTGTATCCCTCTGTGCACATACCTTTGCAAACAGCCTGTGCTTCATTTACTAAAACAACTCATTCCGCATAGATCTCAGTCTTGTACATGGTCCTCAATCTCCAGATGGTCACTCCCTTGAAAGCACCCCATGTCTCTTAAGGCCTCTTGGCCTGCTTCCCGAAGCCTGCTTCCCGAAGCCCAGAGTTGGAGCAAGCTGCTAAGTAGTCAATCCCGTCACTTTCTGATAATCTGCTCTTTCTAGGGGTCCCTTATATACACTAAGCCTTCCTGATCCTCTGGGCCTTCATGCTGGCTGTTCCTTCTGCCCGGAGGGCTTTCTACAGCTCCTATCTCCTTAGAACTGCTCGATCTTTAGGTTTTAAAGGTCACGGTCTCGGAGGAGCCTGTTTCTCACCACTCTGCCTAAAATCGGTGCTATTTACAGTTGTTCACCTTGATCATTGCTTCGATGACCACACAATCTGAACTTACCTTAATACCGGCATTTACTTGGGTTTAATTTACTTTTCCTACTAATGGGAGAGGTCCCTTAGGACAACCTGTGGGTGTTCCGTGTCTCTTCACCAAAACACAGAAGTTGCCTGACACAGAGCAAGCGCTCAGTAGTACAGGGAGATGAATGAAATCTGCCGGGAAGGTATGTCATATTACTCTCCCCACTCTGCAGATGGGGAAGTGGAGGCTCAGCTCAGTTAGGTGACTTGAACGAGAAGCCATAGCCACAACCCGAACCTCAGGCCCTGTACCCTCGACAGCCATCGGGCTCCCGGCCTTCTCACCCGGTAACCAGGGTCCCGTCGCGGCGGATCCCGAACTGCGCGTTCTGTAAGCCCCCGGAGCTGCTCACCCGCCGCCCGTCGCTCACCACGTTCCCCAGGCACTCGCCAGTGTTCATGCGGAAGAAGCCGCCGTTCTGGGCTACGCGGCAAGCGGCCCCCCGCGCCGTCTCCTCCACGGTGGCCCGGCGCTTCTGGGAGCAGCCTCCGGAGCTGCCGGGCTCCAGCACCGAGAAGGTAAGCAAGGGCGCGGCGGCCCGGGTCAGGTGCCCGGACACCGCCCGCCCCCCGAAATGTGACACGAAGGTGCGCACCACCGGGCGGACGGCTCCGGAAGTGGCGGGCGGCGGTGGCCAGCTCTCATGTTGGAGGCTGCCGGTCTGCACCGGCGTGCAGTCTCGGGCCGGGCGCAGGCGCGCGCGAGGGTAGGGCAGCAGCAGATCGTCGTCGCGGGAGGCCCTGCGGGGGTCGGGTGGCAGTGAGTTCGGGTGGCAGTGTCAGGGAGTTGAGAGAGCAGGGGGACCCCGTTCCAGATTCAACCCCTGAGAGCCACACTCACCCTTCCCCGATGCCGCCAGACGCTTCCCTGAGGAAGCCCTGCAGAATAAGCAAGAAGAGAAGTCCAAGCCCGGTGGGGGCCGCCATGTTGGAGTTGGGCCTCCGGTCACGTGGGCTTCCCTCACGTGACTCCATACCCTCCCCTACTCCAAATTTCTGCGGATGATTCTAGGAGGAGCCAAGGGCTGGTGGGTGGTCACTTTATCTTGATGTAGTTTCAAATTTAGAGAAAACTCCAGCAGTAGAACTCTCCGGTTCTCCTTACTCATATTTAGCAATTATTAATACGTGACTTAGCTTTGTACATTATTCATTATCTTCTTTTTTCTTGAACTGATTGCAGCCTCGTTGCAGACTTACCCTTTTACCTCAGTACTTAAGTGTGATCTTCTGAAGACAGGGCTATTTTCTTACATAACCGCGGAAATAAAATTAGTATGAGACAATCAGAGGGGGGACCCTAGAAGGCATAAGTGCAGAAGATGAAAGACTTCAAAATTATGGATGGACATGAATTGAAAAAAGAGCCAGGCCTGCAGGCTTCCCAGTAGACAGACAGTTTGAGATTGTTTTATAATTAGCACCACCTGATCAGTAAACGTAGATAAGGTGTAAGACGCATAGGTGGGTGACCAGGACACCTGGTCCAGACTCCGATCCTTTCGTTAGAAGTTATCAAGAGGGGAAAACCAGATTTGTAAAACCTTCCACTCAAGTAAAGCTTTGGTTTGCTTCTTAGAAAGCTCTGAAGTAGATCCCTTCCGTTTTTTAACTTCGTAAACTTTGTTACATTCACTGCAGAGCTGCTCTTAATTATTGTTATACTTGCTTCTTCACTATAGGTAGAAGGAAATCTGTGGACTGTTCCAACCAATGGGGTCTGTAGTTTGCAGCTGTACTAGCCAATGCGAGACGTGTAAACTTGTAACCAATGAAATGGGACTAACTTATAACCCCACCCTGATTTTAAGAACATTTTGTAACTAGGGCATAAAAGCCAGCTTTCCACTGGCTTATTGGCCTCTTTGCCAAAAGATCCCAGGCTGGTGTTTTGACATTAAAATAAAGCTGTACACTTTGCCTCAGAAACTTCTGAGTGCGTCTTGCATTCTACTGACTGGCTTTTCCAATCTCTGAGTTGCAATACTTGAGCTGCATACAGTAGTCTAGTCAGAGTTAAGCTGCTTCATTATAGGCTAGCTAAAATTAGTAATGCCCACCCTTTACTTTTGTTATGTGTCTTTTTTTGTTTTGTTTTGTTTTTTTCTTTTTTGAGACAGGGTCTGGCTTTGTAGTTCAAGCTGACCCTGAGCTCAGCTTCCAACTCACATCACAGCAATCCTCCTGCCTCTGCCTCCCCAGTGCTGGGATGACAGGCGTGAGCTACCACGCCCGGCACTGTGGTATGTGGTAGTGGTTGCTGCTGGGCGTGAGTCTCCACACCCAGTATTGTATGTGGTTACCGGGGAATCGAACCTGGGTCCTTGCACTTGCAAGACAGGCTCCGGAACCACTGAGCTATATCTCCAGCCCTCTTGTTATGTGTCTTGCTAAAGTGGCAGAAACACTGGCCAGTGAGAATACTGACATCCCAGAAACTGGCTTTGAGGTTGAGCAGATTGGGGCCCCTCAATGTCTGAACTTGGGGTGTGTGTAGAGGTACCAGCTGGTACCAAAGTAGAGGTACCAAACCAGACACTTGCTAAGACTTGAACATTTTTTTCACTACTGAGCATTGAATCTAGGGCCTTCACACTGAGGTACCTCACCAGCCCTTTAAAAATTTTTAAATTTTGAAACAGGGTCTCACTCAGTTGTCAGGCTGAACTCAAACTTGCAATCCTCCTGATTCAGCCTCCCGGAGCTCTGGGATTATAAACACAAACCACCACATTCAGTTTTGGATTCCCTTTTCTTGAAAATGATTTGTAAACACAAATCAGAGCTGCTCTTAATTGAACTGATTGCAGCCTACTTCCTGCCCTGGCTTGGTAACTTAAACCTTCTGAAATGTACTGGCTCAGGCTTCAGTGACTAATCCACCCCTAATTCAGGAAAGACATGGGTGGGCACAATTCCCCCCAAATCCGTTTATGTTCAGCTGACCTCTCAGAAAGTGCGTGTCTATCTTAGTAAATTCCTGCTCATGAGGTGACTTGGAAGAAATCCGTGAAGCACCTCGAGTGCCAACCGGGTATTAAATTCCATCTCCTGGTTTCCCATAGCAACGGCAACCTCAGGAGCAAGTCAGATCTGTCAGCAGAACCAAGACACGTCTTCTGGGCCTGACTACTTAGGAGCAGTTGTGGGAAAGTGTGTCCACAGGATGGTGGGGGGATTAGAGAGAGGAGACCAGCTTTCAGACGAGACGTTTACAAGACCCACCATCCACCTCCGCCTGTGGGCTGTTAGGCTGGGGCGCAGGGACACTTCAGTTCACAGCTCATTGAGCGGAGGTGAAACACAGCAGGTAAACTGCAGCTGTTGTCCACCTGGAGGCAAAGCAGGGCCAGGCCCTCAGGGTCCTATCTTGCCGCTTCTCTACTCCACAGCCTGGCTTTGACACTTGTCTGCGTGCACAGTTATCGCACCACAGAGAAGTTTTTGGAAGGTCTTTTCCCAAATGCTGAACTAGTACTCAGATGTCTTCATGCTGAAAAACGGTGAGCTGGGAATTCAGGACCCTGAGGAGCCAGCCGCCCCTCCTGCGGCTTTGGGATGTGCTCTGTCATGTGTGCCATTAGCAGCTTAGGGCAGCAGGCAGTGCTTTCCTGGGATTCACTGTGTAGCAGATGCCATAAATGTAATTCTCCAGCTATAACGAGGTGGGTGCTGTCCTCTCTGAGTCACTGAGGAGGAAATGAATAGCTGCAAAGTCAATGACTGCCCAAGGACCCCAGTGTGGGGGTGGAGGGTGGGTCTGAATGCAGGTACTCTGAGCACAGAGCCACATCACTAGCTACTACATTACACTGTCTTTTTTTTGTACCCCGGATCAAACTTGGTACCTTGTATTTCCAAGGCAAGTTCTAGAACCATTGTAGTACATCCCTAGCCATTACACTTTTTTTTTTTTTTTTTAGGCTTTTTGAGACAGGGTCTCACTTTGTGGTTCAGGCTGGCCCTGAGCTCAGCCTCAAACTCACATCACAGCAATCCTCCTGCCTCTGCCTCCCGAGTGCTGGGATTACAGGCGTGAGCCACCACGCCCGGCACTGTGGTGTGTGGTACTGGTTGCTGCTGAGGTGAGTCTCCACACCCAGTATGGTATGTGGTTACTGGGGATCGAACCTGGGTCCTTGTGCTTGCAAGACAGGCGCCGGAACCACTGAGCTATATCCCCGGCTCCGTTGCACTGTTTTTTAAAGATGATGTGACCGTGATAGGTTGTGACGCCATGGCCTTTGCACAGGATATGAAAATGAGCGTGTGCTGTCTCTCACAGTCCTCTTGGATTCCAGCTCCCTCCTCACTCCATTCTTAGAGCTTTGCTTCTCCCAGGAAGGATGCAGTAGTTGACATAAGAACAGGCTTTACAGCTGTGTGGGGGTGCTGTGGTTTGAAAGTCCTGTCCAGAACTCATGTTGCAATTCACTTACTGCTGTGACAATATGAAGAAGTACATTCTGGCCAGGTGTAGTGTGCACATCTGGGATTCCAGCTACTTGGGAGGCTGAAGCAGGAGGATTACAGGTTTGAGGCCAGCTTGCACAACTTAAGGGAACTCTGAAAAGCAGAGAGGCTGAAGGTTTAGCTCATTGGTGGATCATCCCTGGGTTTGATCCTCAGTTTGAAGGGGAAAAAGAAGGAAGTGAGACCCAGGAGAGATGATCGGGTCACAGGGGCTGTGCATCTTCTGAATAGATTTATGTTGCTGGGCCAGGGATTTAGCTCAGTGGTTCCGGCGCCTGTCTTGCAAGCGCCAGGGCCTGGGTTCGATAGGTAACCACATGCAATACTGGGCGTGGAGACTCATGCCCACCAGCAATCAGAACCACATACCACAGTCTTGGGTGTGGTGGCTCACGCCTGTAATTGCAGCATTTCGGAGGCAGAAGCAGGAGGTCAAGGCCAAGCTCAGGGCCAGCCTGAACTACAAAAGTGACACCCAAATTTATGCTGTTATGTCCGGGATGGACTGGTTGTCATGAGAGCAGGTCTGGTGTCTTGCCTTCTGTCTGTCTCTCAAGCGCTCAGTCTTCCTTCTACCATGGCACAAAGGCTATCTCAGATGCTGCTCATTTGGTCTTCCGAATCTCCAGAACCAGTGTTTGGACTGTATTGTCCATTGCTGCTACGCGTACAGGAACAGTGGAGTTTTGGTTTGTGGCATTTTGTTAGAGCTGGAGAAAACAGACCAAGACAGGGGGCCTCTCGAGAGTGTGTCCAGTAGGATTAGGGGCTTGAGACAAAGACAGAGGTTGTCCAAGGTTACCCGAGGGCTAAGAAATAAGACCCGGCTTCTGACTGACTGCACTGTGTACATTTATTCATCTGCTCACCTCCGCCCCTCCCAGCCACCCTGCCTTGCATGGCGTCTTCAGACAGCCTGATGCAGCGATGTGTGGTGGTCTGCTGGCCTCTTCCTCCCCCTCCCTCCTCCTCGGGTTGTGACCTGGGCCCCAAAACCTAAGGAAAAAGCTCCTAAGGGGCAGCATTTCCGGAGCCGCGTGACAGCGTGGACAGGTGATGCTCTCTGTGTGCCAGAGGCTGGTCAGCCAGGATGTAGAGGAAGCCACCCAGGGCTCCCACCGCCGTGGCCGTGCTGTGGCTGGAGCAGCCATCTGGGGTGGGGGTGGGGAGAGAGAAGCTGATGAGCACCAACTGCTCCTGTTTTCACCAGATTGTGTTCCTAAACCACTCAAGCCAGAAGTGCTAGAGTTGGGAGTAAGTTGGTGGGGGTAACAAGTCCTTGCCCCACCCCACCCCCCAAACTCTGGAGGGCTTGAGACTCTTTTTTCCACAAACTGTGCTTTGCATTTGTTTCTTTGAGAATCTGAGTGTCCCACTGAGAACCCCAATATTCAGGGGGGCCAGTGCAGTCCCTTCTTCAAAACACCCTGTCTCCTCCATTGTGTTCCTTTTTTTTTGGTTTTTTTTTTTGGTTTTTTGAGACAGGGTCTCGCTTTGTGGTTCAGGCTGGCCCTGAGCTCAGCCTCAAACTCACATCACAATCCTCCTGCCTCTGCTTCCCGAGTGCTGGGATGACAGGCGTGAGCCACCACGCCCGGCACTGTGGTATGTGGTACTGGTTGCTGCTGGGCGTGAGTCTCCACACCCAGTATAGGTATGTGGTAACCAGGGATCGAACCCGGGTCCTTGCGCTTGCAAGACAGGTGCCGGAACCACTGAGCTAACTCCCCGGCCCCCCTGTCTCCTCCATTGTAAGGAAGATGCCTTGCCAGTGTTACCGGGCCCACCAGGCCAGCGCCACATTGGTGTTTTGGTGAACTACGCAGACAGTGTGTCAGATGCTTCTTCGACCTGGCTGTTCCACTCCCCTCCCTCCTTTTGACTTTTAAAGGATAAACAATGAAAGCCAATATCTTTTCTCCCTTTCGTATCCCTGCCAGTCCCTCTCTTTCCCTTTCTTCCGTATGATTCCTTCCCTTCCCCCATGTGACCACATCCTACTCTTGGTTTCTCTGAATTGTGGGCTGACTGTGCAGAGTCTCATCACAGCAGGACCCTTGGGGCACATGGGACCCCACTGTTCATGGCCCCAGAGTGCAGGTGTGAATCGAGGCAGCCTGCGATCACCAGGCGGCGTGGCCCTGGCACTGTTTACACCACTCACCCATCTGTCCCTAGCCCCTCCCTGTCTTTCCCTGGTGCAGATGCTGTACACGGACCCCTCTGAAGTGTACTTCCAGGGCACCTTGTCTCAGCATCTGGTGAGGTTTGTCTAACAGGAGGCACTGCCAGATGAGAGGAGTGAGGCTTGGCTTCTCCCTGCTCCCCCAGGGCCTCCTGCGCTGTCACATTCTGTCAACTGGGCTTCCCCTTTTACCCTGTACTCTCCCAATCTCCCTACATTAAATTCCCTCTGAGACGTTCCTGATGCAAGTTCTGGTCCATTCTAGTCCAACTCTGAGCAAGCAGGGCTATCTGTACTGCTCCACACCTCACTGACACTTCTGTGTGCCTCTGAGATGAACTCTGAACAGAGCCCTCTGTCCCTCTGAACTGTCTGAGAGACTTTTCCTCTATCCCCCAGATATGAAGGCCCTGGGGCTCTGTCCTTCAGTGGAAGATGGGCCTTTTCTTCGTGGTGGGCACCTGGATGAGAAGAGAAGGGACAGGCCAAGGCCTGGGCTTTCAAGGCGTCTGGGTTTCATGCCAAGAGGCGCCTCATCTTTCGTGGTACTGGGGATTGAATTCAGGGCCTTTGTGCTGAGCTACATCTCCAGTCCTTTTTATTTTTAGACAGGGACCCCTAAGCCACTCAAGCTGAGCTGGAGCTCATAATTCTCCTGCCTCAGCCTCCCAGAGTGCTAAGATTAGGCCCTAATTCCCCTGGATATTTTTGCTACCTGCGAATTGTTTTTCTCTCCTCTTGACTCTTCTGAGAGCATGCTGCTGGTCCCGAGGGGCTGCAGGTCTCACTTCATCCCCAGCAGCTGGAGAAGAGTGAAAAGTGAACTCATGATCTTTAAGGGATACTTGATAAATCTGTTCCCCTTCAGGCAACACAAGTGAAGCAGGTCTTCTCTGAGACCCGAGGATATTCAGTTTCCTCACACATCTGACTGCAGCTTAAGTATGTTGTCTGCTTCTGTTTCCCAGATCATGTTCCTAAACCACTCAGACCAGAAATGCTAGAGTTGGGGGTATGTGATGGTGGGAGTGTACAAGTCCTTGCCTACCCCGCAGCCCCACAAACTGTGGTTTGCATTTGCTTCTTTGAGAATCCGAGTGTCCCACTGAGGACCCCAGCATTCATTTCTGGGGAGCCAGCCTTGCACCAAGCATGGGCCTGGAAGTGTCACATGTGCTGTCTGTTCCCCTTTGCACTGGGGATAGTGGCTACAGTCATTTTCATCTAATAACAGGTGAGGAAACTAAGGCTCAGAGAGTGAAGTGACTTACTGTAAAGGTGGCTAAGGGTCCTGCAAAGGCCCTTTGTCCTGCAAAGCTGGCATCATGAACCTCTCTACCTTCCAACGTCACCTCTCTGTCAAGGTCTTCCCTGACCACCACCTGAAGAACATTTTTCAGGGTTATTTTCCTTTTGAGACAGTTGTCCCCTTCCCAGCCGCTGTTAGATAGAACTTGTCACTATTTCACTTACTGGTTTAGGGATTTCTGTCTGTTTCCCTCAGGCATGACCTTCCCCATAGTATAGATTGTGTCTGGCGCTTTAGTAGGGGCTGAATGAAATGTTTGTTGAGTGAGTGAATTTGTTAATGCAGTTGTAGGGGCTCTCATCTTCTTTTTTTTTTTTTTTTCTTTTTTTTTTTTGAGACAGGGTCTCACTTTGTGGTTCAGGCTGGCCCTGAGCTCAGCGTCCAACTCACATCACAATCCTCCTGCCTCTGCCTCCTGAGTGCTGGGATTACAGGCGGGAGCCACCACACCCAGCACTGTAGTATGTGGTACTGGTTGCTGCTGGGTGACTCTCCACACCTAGTATTGTTATGTGGTTACCGGGGATCGAACCCGGGTCCTTGCGCTTGCAAGACAGGCTCCAGAACCACTGAGTTAACTCCCTGGCCCAGGGGCTCTCATCTTCTGACAGGACTGCCACCCATTCTGAAAAACGTTGGTTCCTGAAAGCTCTGGACCTATTCCTACCACGTGCGTGCGCGTGTGTGTGTGTGTGTGTGTGTGTGTGCGTGTGCGTGCATGCGGATGTGGGTGTACAGGAGCACATTCAAGCACATACAACTTGCACATCTCTCTTAGCATCTCACAGTGGTACATTCTCCCTCCTCCCCAGCCAGGGCCGAAGCATAGCTCACCAGGCACTCCAAAACATCCTTCCTGTGGCTTCTGCCAGCTAAGAATGGCCTCCAGCCACTGGAGCTTGTAGAAGTCAGAGAAGCCACCAATTCCACAGAACATGACTAGAAGCAAGTGCAAGGGACCATCACAAGCCTGTACTCCCAGGCCTACTCCTCCCCTCTCTGGGGCCACCTGCTTTCTCCTGCTTAGGACTGGAAGGAGACTCCACCTTAACAACTGGAGCCCTCCTCATGGTCAAGGAGCAGCCCCCAGAAGCTCTCTGTCTGCCTCATCGCTAAGGCTTTAGGGGTCTGTCTACCACTCAGCTTGTTATTCTATCCAGAACTCCATCACTGGATCAGCCTTCAGAGCCCCAGCCACCCAGTGACAGGTATATGTAGGATGCTCAGTTACATTCGAATTTCTGATAAGCAACAAATAAAATTTTAGTATAAGTGTATCTCATGCTGAGCCCATACATTATACGGATGTACTTATACTAAGATTTTATTCATTACTTCTCTGAGTTTCAGGCTCAGCTGAGTACTCTGTAGTTTTACTTGCTTAACCTGGCAACCCTGCTCATGGGTGTGTGTGTATGCCCCAGCATGAACACCCTGCTGCTAGAAGGCCAGAAGGCCAGGCGCACTGTTTTCCATGAAGAGGTCCTGGATGGGGTAGGCATATCTGATGGCTTCCACTCTCTGATTCAGGTCCATCATGTTGGCGCAGAAGATGTTGATGTAGTGCTGGCTCTGGCTGAACAGTCCTTTTGTGCATCCTTTCTGGGAGGCAAACAGCCAGAGATAAGAGAACTGGTTTGCAGGGACACACACACTCTGTCCCAGAGAGACCTGTCGTATGAGGCAGTCTTGCAGAGACCATGTTGAGGCAGGTCTTTTCCTCCCTAGAAGTTCTTCCCACTCACACTCCCAGCTTGCTCTGTCACTGGGGTCAGGAAGAGCTGGTTTTGAGTCCTGACTTGGTGTGCTCTGGGCCCAGCTTGGCAACTGCCTGCCATGAGCACTGGTCTCACTGTGGGCTGAGCCTGCTCTGGCTTCAGGGCCACGAAAGGGCAGGCTACAGATGTGGCTAGTTACTATCCCATAATGGAAAAGAAGGACAAGTGTGACAACAGGGTGTAGCAACCTCTGCAGCAATGGTCAGAGTACCTTTCGACCTGTTGAATGTAATAATCATAATAATTTGGCCTATTGTTTATTACATTTACAAAAATGCTGGTCCGTTGCAGCTTGAAAGAAATGGTAATTTTATTTTATTTTATTTATTTATTTTTTGAGACAGGGTCTCGCTTTGTCGTTCAGGCTGGCCCTGAGCTCAGCCTCAAACTCACATCACAGCAATCCTCCTGTCTCTGCCTCCCGAGTGCTGGGATTACAGGCGTGAGCCACCACGCCCGGCATTGTGGTATGTGGAATTGATTGCTGCTGGGCATGAGTCTCCACACCCAGTATGGTATGTGGTTACCGGGGAATCGAACCTGGGTCCTTGCGCTTGCAAGACAGGCGCCGGAACCACTGAGCTAACTTCCCGGCCCCTAGAAATGGTAATTTTAAAAATCCCAGCAAACAAAGATTTTTGGACTACAGCCTAAGTTTTTGATATAAATAAATTATATGAAGTGATCAAAATTTATGGCAAATATTTAAATAAAAAATTTTAATATGATAAAAGACACATTAGTGGGAATCTCCCTCAAAAGACCTCACTTTGCTTCCAACACACTTATCCCATTGTTCTTACTACTTCCTGAAGCCATTCTGGGAGCGGTTTTCTGTGAGCATCTTTACATGGTGTGAGCAAAAAAATTGAAGCCAAAGGTGGCTCTGAGCGCCGTCCAAGGGAAAGGTAGGCTTCTGGAGACAATCACGTTCCTCGTTTCCCCTTACTTACCTACCACACTCGGCATTGTGCACCTTCTGGCTCTTCTCTGGAGTCAAGACAGTCACACAAGGCCAATGTTTTGATTCAACTCAGTACATTGAGAAAGCTACAATGGCGCAACTAAAGACATGAAAGAGGATTTCCCGAGCTGCTTCAGAAAGCTGTGAGGAGATGGGGCCAGTGTGTTTGAAGTGAAGGAAAGTATTCTGAGGGCCATTAATGGCGATGTGTTTTACAATGTAGTACATTTTACAAAATTAGATATTTACCATATACTTCAATTATTTACCTTGTAAACTATTTAGTTTGTAGTTTGACATCTTATGATTGTTACAAAAATATTTATCTGTCTCAGCAAATAACCAGCAATTTAAAAATCCCATTAAGCAAAAGATTTCTGATCTCTGAATAGCTTTGGGACCCACAACTATAAAACCTGCCCCTCTTTTCATCCAACAAGTTCAATTTGTGAGGCTAAAACAGGTAGATGAATATAAAGCTTCGTGTCTTCCGTATTTCAAACTGTTACTTCATGTCATTTTACCATAGAAGTTATCACCCCACCAACAACAAGGAGACCCAGGCTGCTGCGTCTCCTTTTCTTCTCCTGAGTCCCTTTGTCCTAGCTGGCTTCATCTACCATCACGGTGGACGTGGCTTGATTGCCTAAAGATGGCCACCAGTCTGCTTTATTCCAAGTCCTTTAACATTCAACGGTGGCTCGGTGGCTCGCTGAGTTCTTCCTGCTGCCTCTGTTTGAATCTCTCTCACTCTATCACGTTTTCCTGATGCCTACCATCCAGTTCAGCTTGCAAAGCTATCTGGCTAGTCCAACAAAATCTCTAATCCTACCTCCCCCCATTTGTAATTCAATCATCTCAATTATGCAGAATTTTCTCCCACGTTCCCTCTTGATGGCTGAAGAACATACACAAAATACCATTTGATTTCCTGGTGTGCAGCACCCTGAACTATGCTGTCAGGAGCCTTCTTCCCTTCCCCCAGCCTGGCACTCACCATTCTGGCCCACAGGAAGAAAAGCATCTGGTGGGACAGGCAGTAGCTGGAGCAGCCTGGCTTGGTCATGAGTGTCCTGCAGAAGTCCGAGAGCACACAAGGCTGGCTGCTGGTGTTCCTGGGGGAAGCCATGCCAGGCTGTTGAGGATAGAGCACCAGGCCCAGCCTGTCTACCCAGCTTATGATCCCCGCTTCCCTACTCCATAGGTTCCAGGCTGGGGATGGGTACTGCCAATATAAGTATAATATAGGTATTCTCTCTGGGAGGCAGCAGGATCACCGAGAGTTTGAGGCCAGCCTGAACTGCACAGTGAGACTCTGTCTCAAAACAAAGTTTGAGCCAAGCCTGTACAACTCAGCAACTTATTGAGGCCCTGTCTCAAATTAAAAAAAAAAAAAAAAAAAAAAAAAAAAAAAAAAATATATATATATATATATATATATATATGACTAAGAAGATAGATCAGGGCAAAGGCCTTGGGTTAAACCTCTAGTACTGCAAAATAAAACGCAACACAAGACAAAGCAAAGCAAAATAGATGTCTAAATCAGCACCCCTAGCTCTGGGTAGAGGGTGCTGGAACTATCCTGTGCTTGGGAAACCACAAGGGGCTGAGACTTTCAGATGTCATCTTTCCCACCACAGCCCTAAACAGCAGACTTCTGAACCCAAACAGCTTGGGGCTGCAGGTCCCACATGCTCAGTCTTCCTGGGGTGAACTTCTCTCACGACAAGTTCAGCAGGGGAGTCCCTCATTGGAGCCCAGCCCCGTGGTGGGCTCGGTGGTGGTCTGGCCCACGCTGCTCTCAGATAGGTGGAGAAGACCTGCTGCCCGTTCCTCCCTTTGGCCCTGCATAGGGCTGCCCTGGTCTTGCTCCAAGCCCACACAGCTGCACAATAAAGTGGGAGGATAAGCTCAGCTCAGTCCTGCTTTCTTGGACTCATAGCCCCACAGGGGAACAGGGCTGTGTGACAGATGTCACGCCTGTATGATGGGGCTAGATGTCAGAGGAGAGGTCACCTTGTTTGGGGAGGCGGGATGCTGGAGCTGGCCCAGGTGAGTGAGTTACCACCATCTTAGGGGTTATGGGGATGGGTTGGGCCAAGTGGGAGGAGCAAGGCTTTGCTTGAGGTAGGGATAGTGCTTCTGAGAGTTTTCAGAGGCCCCAGGGGTTGGATCTGAGCCAAGTGGGGCCCTGGAAGGCCTGCAGGAGCTGGGGCTTTGTCAGAGAACTTGAAGCAGCTTCAAAGTGGGGAGGAGTTCAGACAGGAACAGGGTGGCAGAGGGTGGCCAGTTGCCTGCTGGGAAGTTGTTCTTGCTTCTGCACGGACTCCAAGGCTCTGGAGAACGAGCAGGCCAGGAGGTCAGTGGAGAAAACAGTTTGGGGTTCCATTAAGCCCGGAAGTCAGGCATACCCTGTTCCCAACAGCAGCACCAGACACGAATCGCTGCTGTCCTCTGAGAATGAGTCTTGGACCTCTGGCCAGGGGTAGACTAGGGAGGCGTTGCTGTGGGTCCAGCTGTCGGGCAGCTTCCAAAATCCAGGCTGTAAGCTTGGCTGGAACTCTGGTAGAGGAGAAAAGCAGGCAGTGTGTGTATGCGTGTGACAAATGACCGGGAGCTGTGGCGACCCCAGGGCAGGGGAAATCCCCTGACCCCAGCCAACGGACTGTTCCCACTCCTGCACCCCACCCGTGTAGGGTACAGGGAAGGGGACATTTCCAGAACCTCTGCCATGGGTCCTGGCCTCCTATGAGCCATCACAGCATGAGGAGAATTAATGAATTAAGACAGGAAACAAGACTTAGAAGCTGAGTCTTGGGGCATGATTGCTGATGGCAGCAAAGACAAAGGCTTCCAAGCGCATCCTGTACATTCATGGGAAGGAAAAGGGAGCCGGGGATGTTTCGAAGGCATCTAATGAAATACTGCTGAATACTTGGCATGATGATACTAGGCAGGGCTGTTAGGGAGTGGGCACTGCTCATCTTGCTTGGAGAGAACAAACTGGTACTGGGACTGCGTGCAGTTAGCATTGGATCCGAGAGAAGCCATAATTCATGGGAAAGGATTTTAAGCGGGTTAAGCTGACTTCAGGTGCAAGTAACTCAGCAGAGCCTTGTACTTCACAGAGCAGGGTCTAGGTTTCCATGGCAGCCACTGGGGGAGGGGCAGTATTCCCAGTGCACCATTTAACCAGCCCATTTGGGTCTCGTAGAGCTTGTCTAACTCTTGATATAAAACAGTGTACCTGAATTATGGAAGGAAGAAACAGGTGACACTCAGCTGACAGTCCTGGGCAGGGATGTCTGTTACACCCCCTGGTTGCCCTGCCAACTTCCAGCCCAACTTCTTGAGTGGTGATGGTGGAGACTGAAACGCTCCAAAAATTCCTCTTCTTAAAAAAAAAAACAGCTTTCCCCAGTCAACAGGGACTAGGCTGTGACTACATCTGCTGTATCCTACAGAAGCTGGAGACCCATGGAAGAGCTTGAAGATCCCTTGAGTCCTGTTTCACAGTGCAGCACTCCCTGTAGCCCAAGAAGAAGGCCCCCTGTGTGGGTAGGACAGGGCATTGTGAGTGGTGTCAGGGGTGACTGGCATTCCAGGGTACAGCATGTTGGGCTGGCAAGAGACAGGTGTGCACCATCCCACTCTGTGTCTCCTAGGAGGAACCAATGCCAGGGTCTTCAGTGATCCCCGGATGTGGCTCCTAAAACAATGCCCCCAGCCCCAAGGTTACCTCTTAGGTACTCAGGATCGCTGCGACTCAGGTAGGCGATGGATCTGTGGAGGAGAGGGGCCAGCTTGTCAGCCAGTTGCCCAGCACGCAGACTGAGGGCCTGCAGCAGGGGGTCCGACGCCCATGCCTCCTGGGCACCTCGGAGCTGTACTGTGGGAACAGAGGTCATCATTTACCAGTCAGTTGCCTGGCCAAGGGTGATTCTGCCTTCCCTCTACAGGGCTGGGGAGGATCCCTGAGCTGAATGGAAACTAACTCTTTTTTTTTTTTTTTTTGAGACAGGGTCTCACTTTGTGGTTCAGGTTGGCCCTGAGCTCAGCCTCAAACTCACATCACAGCAATCCTCCTGCCTCGGCCTCCAGAGTGCTGGGATTACAGGCGTGAGCCACCATGCCCGGCACTGTGGTATGTGGTACTGGTTGCTGCTGGCAGTGAGCCTCCACACCCAGGATTGTATGTAGTTACCGGGGATTGAACCGGGGTCCTTGCGCTTGCAAGACAGGTGCTGGAACCACTGAGCTAAATCCCCGGCCCCTAAAAACTAGGTCTTTGTGGGTTGATCTGAGCAAAAGGTGAGAGGGTCACAGTGGAAGAAGCTGGGCGCTAAGAGCTTATTTCTGCAGGCGGCTAGGGGTCAAGTCCTGATATTTTTTGTTCAGTGGCAAAGAAAGTCATCTAATCTCTCTCCATCTCCATCTTTGTCTGTAAAATGAAGACAATCAGTACTTCCCCACTATGGCTTTGTCAAGAATAACTGAATTGATGTGTGAAGATTTAGCATTACCTGTTGTACAAAGTAATCGGGTGAAAAGATGTGGCCCTTCATATGACCTCCAGAGATTTGGGGTCTGGGGTCCACAGGAAGGACGAGGGAGGGCTTTTAGGAATGTTAAGTGCAGCAGGGGGAACCCTTTGCTCTTGAGATCAGTGGCCTCTCTGTCTACCACCTAATGCATTTGTAAGGGTTCCTAAAAGCACCAGGGTCTGTCACTCAGTGTCTGCTGTTACTCATATCTAGGGGAGCATGAGGTAGCGCTGGGTTAAGTGAAGGAGATCCTGCTATGCTTCTGGCCTCCCCTCATCCTGGCCTAGAGTACAGCAAACCTGGAGGGTGAGGTACGATTGTGGGACTTTCTAGAAGTCACCTGGAAGAGCAGAGATGGGGAGAGGACATAGAGTGGCCACGTGGCTGCAGGGACACAGATAGACAAGCCCACTGCCCAAGCCCAGGCTGACACCAGGACAGTCTCTGGAGGGCAGGGTGATGCATACTTGTAATCTCAGTATTCTGGGAGGCTGAGTCGGAGAATCACAAGTTCAAGCCCAGCCTGGGCAATTTAGTAACTTAGGGAGACCTTGTCTCAAACTAAAAATAAAAGTGGCTAGGGATGTAGCTCAGTGTAAAGGCCCTGGGTTTAATCCCCAGCACCTCACTTTGGTGAGGGTGGCCTGTGGGGGTGGCTCCTTGAACATGTGTACACGTCCTGGGCCTGCCTTGGCCTATCTCCAGCCACTATTTAAGGATCTTACATCTGTCAAAGCTAAACAAACACTGAGCTCTGTTCTCAGGCCTTTCAGGTGCCTTTGGCTGGTTGGGGAGGAAGCCAGGGAGGAACTCAGGCTTTTCGTGTTGTTGCCAACTACCCTTACACAGGAGGAGCGGCCTTCCTGCAAACACCCCCCGAAAGGGGTCCCTCTGCCCCCCATTCATGGCATGTCAGATCGCTTCCTTCTAAGAATGTAATTTTCAAATCTTTTCTCGTGTTGCTTTTAAGTCCTTTCTACCTCTAAAGCATTTGGTAACAGCTGGCTGAGCCCTCTCCAGCAGGAAACGCAGCCCCCTCATCCTTTCCTCATAGCCAAAACAGCCTATTCTGATGCCAGGTTACCAGGTCCCAGGAGTCGGAGCCACGCAGGGGACATGGTCAAGAGCTGGTTTTCCCAGGGTCACTCACCTTCCAGCACCCGGAACCCCATCACACCGTCCAGGTTGATTTCGGACAGCCGCCTCTCCAGGAATGTGGAGGCTCTCTCCAGGGCAGACAGGATCAGGCCTGCGAGGGTGGCCTTGCCCCCTGTGTCATCCAGCTGTGACAGTGAGGTGGGCTGCAGCTCCAGTGGGGACAGCAGGAGGAGAAGGAGGACCAGCCCCCGCCTGGCCATGGCTGAATTTCTGCCCGTACTGATCACATCCTGTAGCCCTGGGAGCTCTCAGCCAGCACCTGACCCGCCCTCTGCCTGTCCCCTCCTCCACAGGCCTGGCAGGGTGGAGAGCTCTGGGCGGGGTGGTTGTAGAGGACGGAAGGCTCGAGGTGGTCAGAGCCAGAATCAAGCAAGTGGGAGTGGGAGCCCACTAGCTGCCCAGCGGGGAGATGAACTTCGGCCCCAGATTCCCCATCATTGACTGGGAAATATCACTTGCAACTCAGAAATTCAAAAGCCCTGGAAAGCAAAGTCTGTTGGAAAAGAAGTTGGGAACAAACTCACTGGCGGCCATACCTGTCTTTACAAATTACTTGGGGGGGGGGCACCTGACCAGTGAAAATACAATCAAGCCACAAAGGTGAGTCAGCTAGGTCTTTCAAAACTGTCTACTAGCCACATTTCAGAAAAGCAATGATGCCTGTAATCCCAGCATTGAGGGAGGCTGAGGTAGGAGGATCATATGTTTGAGTCCTACCCGGGAAAATTAATGAGACCCTGTTTCAAAATAAAAAAATAAAAAGGGCTCAGAGAATAGCTCAGTGCTAGAGAACACCAGTATCAGTACTACAAAAACAAAAAAATGCATATATGTCAATTGTCTTTTCATTCTATTGGTTATTTCTTTTGCTGTGCAGAAGACTTTAAATTTGATATGATCCAATTGATTGATTTTTGGTACTATTTCTTGTGCATTTGGGGTGGTTCTGTTAGAAAGTCCTTGCCTATGACTTTGAGTTTTACCTATTTTATCTTCCAGTCCTTAATAGTTAACTGATTGTGGAAGTGGGAGTAAGTAATACCCAACTAAATTGGATCAGCATAGTTCTGAGAGTAGCAGAGATTTACTGAAGATTGAAGACCCAAAATACAGTGGCTTGTCACCTGATTGGTATAAAAGGGAAATGGAGAAGGGGGCTCACCTCCGTTTCTTCAGAGGAGCTCCAGTCCTCACTTTTACCGTGGACAATGTCTCTGGGCTTCTAGTGCAGACTCTTCAGCCTTCTGGTGCATACCCTTTGGCCTTCTGATGTGGATTTGCATGGAACACTAAACTGGCTCCAGGCCTTTGACTGAGTCCTTTGAGTCTCCAGTGTGTGCAGACAGACCTTCCGCACTGTTCTACACTGGACTCTAAGGGCAGCCAATCTTGTAAATTTTTCAACATTTGTATATCTTGCATAAAATCTGTTACTCTAGTCAGTGCTGACTGGTGGAAGTAGGTTCTTTGTTTCTTTTTTAACATTTAGGTCCTTGATCCATTTTGATTTTAGTACATGATGAGGGTATGGCTCTAGATTCAATCTTCTGCATGTACAAAGCCAGTTTTCCCAGAAGCATTTATTAAAGATGGTTGCTATCTTTCCTCCAGGATGCTTTTGGCAGTGATGTCAAAGATCAAATAGCTCAATGTACTTGAGATTGTTTCTGCATCATCTATTCTGTTCCATTGATCCATACATCTGTTTCTGTGCCAGTATCAAGCTGTTTTTTAAATCACTGTAGCTTGTAATATAACTTAAAATATGGGATTGTGTGAGGCCAATATGATAACCACTCCACTACAGAAACTCATGAAATATGGGATTGTGATGCCTTCTACTTTATTCTTATATTAAAATTTTGTTCTTTTGCTTTTATTCTGGTACCAGATATTGAACTCAGGACCCTGCACTTGCCAGGCAGGAGCTGCACCACTGAGCTAAATCCCTGGCAGCTTTGCTCTTGTTACCTGGGATTGCTTATGCTATTTGAAGTCTCTTCTCATTCCACATGAATTGTAGGATTGTTTTCTCTGGTGCTGTGAGGAATGTTGTACTTTGATTGGGATGGCATTACATCTTTGTATAGTGTTTGGAGTATGGTCATTTTGACATGATTGGTTTTGCCTATCCAAGAGCGGGGGATATGTTTTCATTTTCTTCCCTTCCAGGTACTAACCAAGCTCAAGCCTGCTTAGCTTCCAAGATCAGATGAGATTGTATGGCCATGGACTATATTTTCATTTTCTGATGTTCTCTTCGATGTCCTTCTTCAGAGTGCTGTAGTTCCATTTTAGAAGTCCTTTACTTAATTGGTTAGGTTACTTCCAATGTATTTCATTTTTCTTGATGCTGTTGTCAAAAGCATCATTCTCTAATTTCGCTCTTGGTGAGTTTATTATAAAGTGTATAAAGATGTTATGGATTTTGTGTGTTGATTTGGTATCCTGCAACATTGCTGAATTTGGTTATTAATTGTAGGAGTCTTTGGTCATTATTTTTAGTTTTTCTATGTAGAGGATGATGTCATCCGTAAATGATGATAATTTGATGTCTTTCTTTCCTACATATATTTTATTTTTCTTGCCTGATTGCACTAGCTAATGTTTCAAGTACTATCTGGAACAGGAGTAGTGATAGTGAACATGCTTGTCTCATTTCTGATTTTAGAGGGAAAAATTTCAGTCTTTTCATTTAGTATTATGTTGGCAGTAGGTTTGTCATAAATGATTTTTATGAGATGAGATAATTTCTTTATACATCTATTTTCTTCAGGTCTAAAAATTATCAGTGGACATTGAAAAGTCATTGCCAATGACTTTTTCTGCATTTATTGAGACACATCATATGATTTTATGCTGTTTATGTGATACATTGCATTTATTGATTTCTTATGTTTTTTTTTTTTTCTCTTCTTTCTTCTTCTCATTCTTCTTCAGTCCCGAGGATTAAACTCATGCCCTTGTGCTTGCAAGGTAGGCATGGTGATCTATCTCTGGTCTTTGATTTCTTATGCTGAACCATTTTTGCATCCCTGGGATGAAGCCTTCTTGGTCAGGATGTATAATATTTTCAATAATTTGTTGCATTCTATTTGCCAGTATCTTGTTGAGGATTTTTGTGTCTATGTTTATTAAAAATATTTACTTATGGGCCGGGGAGTTAGCTCAGTGGTTCCGGTGCCTGTCTTGCAAGCGCAAGGGCCCGGGTTCGATTCCCCGGTAACCACATAACCCACACCCAGCAGCAACCAGTACCACATACCACAGTGCCGGGCGTGGTGGCTCACGCCTGTCATCCCAGCACTCGGGAGGCAGAGGCAGGAGGATTGTGATGTGAGTTTGAGGCTGAGCTCAGGGCCAGCCTGAACCACAAAGCGAGACCCTGTCTCAAAAAAACCTAAAAAAAAAAAAAAAACACCACAAAAAATATTTACTTATACTTCTGTTTATTGGCTGGATTTCTGTCTGGTTTTGGAATCAGGGTAATGCTAGCTTCCAGAATGACTTTGAGAGTACTCCTTCCCTTGCGATTTCAGTAAAGAAAATCTGAGTGTTGGTGCCACGTCTTCCCTGAAGTTCTTGCAGGATTCAGCATCAAGTCCACTTGAACTTGGGCTTTTCTTAATTTTAATTGAGAAAAATTTAACCTTTAAAAAAAATCACTACTTCAGTTTCATTGCCTATTATTGGATTATTCAGGGTTTTATTCTTTTTGGTTCCATTTTTATAATTTGTATATATCTAGAAATTACTCATTTCTTCTGAATTCTCCAATTTATTTATTGGCACATAGTTTTGTGAAGTGGTTGCTAATAATCATCATTCTTTTCTTTTTGCTGATTCTCTTCCTTTCTCTTCCACTTAATTTCTTTACTTTTTTTTTTTTTGTTTTGAGACAGGGTCTCGCTTTGTGGTTCAGGCTGGCCCTGAGCTCAGCCTCCAACTCACATCACAGCAATCCTCCTGCCTCTGCCTCGCCAGTGCTGGGATGACAGGCGTGAGCCACCACGCCCGGCACTGTGGTATGTGGTACTGGTTGCTGCTGGGCGTCAGTCTCCACACCCAGTACTGTATGTGGTTATCGGGGATTGAACCCGGGCCCTTATGCTTGCAAGACAGGCGCCGGAACCACTGAGCTAAATCCCCGGCCCTTTCACTTAATTTCTTACTCTAACAGGTATGTTCGTTCTTTCAGACACTTTGCCATTGTTAGCCTCTTGTCTCTTTTAGAATATCCTAGACAATTTTTAGAGTGCTGGTTTAGTGGTCATGAATTTCTTCAGATGCCCTTTGTCATGGAAGTATCTTATTTCTTCATCAACTTTGAAAGGTAGTTTTATAGGATATATCAGTGTGGGTTGGAAGTTGTTTTTTTTTTAAGGCTTAAATGCTTCACTCTAAGTGCTTCTGGCTTTTAAGTTCAGTGTTGAGAAGTTGCTGTAATTCTAATGGACTTACCTGTAAAAGTAATTTATTGATTTTCTCTGACAGCTTTTAGTGAGCTTGTTATCTTGTGCTGGACTGATGAAGACCATCCTGGGTGAGTTACAAATCCATAAATTAACTTTTCACATTAGAAGTCTGAGTGTCCCTGTTAGCTGAAGGCATTAGCAATGCCTTGTCTGAGCAGCCAGCAGTTGGTGTGTGGAAAAGGAACAACTCCCCACACCGCTGGTCACAGTGCCGGTCTCAGTGATCCATGACGCCGTGATGTCTTGGACGGTAAAACAATAGTACAACTGAGGGCAATGTGATGTGTAATGAAAACTCCCATGGAGACAGAAATCATTCCACAGGAAGAAACAACTTTCCCATTAAACAATGATCTGTTCCTCTTAGAATATCTTGTTCTCTTGTTTCTAGGATTCCGCTCTCTGCCTGTACTGCCCCTCACCCATCTGAGAGCTGGGTGATCGATAAGGAGTAGCAAGCTCCAGGAGATGGTATCTTAGCCATCTAAGAGCTTTGACCATCCTGGGCTCCCCAGTTACCTTAAGATCCTGTCCTATGGCCCTGGCCCACTCTCTGTGGCAGTTTCTTACTTGCTAAGACAAATTTGCTCATTAAACTTTTTTTTTGTATTTAAAAAAAAAAAAGAACCTGTCTTGTCTCTTTTAATCTTCTGCTGTACCCTGGTCAGATGATTGGGGTTCTGATCAGCTTTCCCAGTTGGACTTTTGGGATTTTGATGAAGATGTACCATGGAGAGATTCTTTTCTGATCATCGCTATTTGGGATTCTTTGTATCTCAGTTATCTGTATTTTAAGTTCTTTTCCTATATTTAGAAAGTTTTCTGCAGTTATTTCAGTAAACAGGTTTTTAAATGCAACTTGTTCCATCTCCTCATTTTTCTCTAAATCCAATTACAGTAAGTCCCTGATTTAAAAACATTCGAGCTGAGATCTTTCACGGATATGAACACAACCTGGCATTATGAACATTCAGAGATGCAAAAGAATCACAAAAGTAGCTCACCCCAACCCTAACCCTGTACTGCCATTTAAGATAACAATAGAGTTTATTGAGAGTATTTTTGTGTATGTGTTTGGTTTTTTACTTTACTTTATATATTTAATCAAAGTTGTAGAAGGTTTTGTCGGATTTATACATGAATCTGAATTATAAATGTTCTCCTGGGATGAAATTTACGTGTAAATTGGGAATTTATTATAGTCTTCTTTGCATCATCTGGCTGCTATTGGATATATTTTTCATGTTCTATTATTTTTAGGGTATCTGTCATTAACTGGTCACTGACAGCAGTGCTGCCTTCTAGTTCTGACACTCTTGTCCTTCTCTTTCTGATAACTCCGACACATGTCACTACTGCCCATACTTTTGTTAGAATTTTTAATTTCCTGGATTTTTGTTTGGTACCTTTTATGCACTGGAATTCTTTTCTATGCCGGACATTCGTGTTTTGTATCATTTTGCTTAGGTCAGCTAGTTTTTTATTACTCTTCTCTGCAGGCTTACTAATTGTTATATTTATTAGTTCCATTATCTATTTTGTTATATCTTCTTTGAGCTCACCAGGGGCCTCATTGATCTGTTTTTTTTTACACTCTCCTCTGTTATCCTTTTACATGATTCATCTGTGTGGCTTTTGATTTCCTGCTCTTTGATGCCCCATGGATCAGCTTTGAGGTGTTAGGATGTCTTGGAGACGCTTTGTTTCTTTGTCTTATGTTTCTAGTTTTTATTTGATTTATTTTTGTGTGACTGTGTTTGCAGGATGATTAATAGTGGAGAGCTTTG
This sequence comes from Petromus typicus, assembly GCA_004026965.1. Classification (NCBI taxonomy): domain Eukaryota; kingdom Metazoa; phylum Chordata; class Mammalia; order Rodentia; family Petromuridae; genus Petromus; species Petromus typicus. The sequence continues at coordinate 8,008 of PVIR01018717.1, read as the reverse complement.
TTGCTAGTATCGAGATCTCTTTAGTTAGTGTTTGCTCTTCAGTGATGCTGAGTGTGGCTAACTACAAGCCAAGGCCTGTGTCCCAGAATCCAACCACCTTCATTTACTTGGTAGAGGAGGCTGCAGTATATTTGTCCATCACCCAGTTTTCCTAAGATAGGTCACAATATTGCTAATGACGCAAAGGCAGTACAGACATTGGCATATACAGAAAATCAATTAATAGCAATAACTATTAGCAATAATATCACATTTACTATCATAATAAAATCAGCAACAATAATAGTGTCAAGTCAAGACCAACTGGATACTGACCTAGCCTACAGTCTTAGTTACTGTTCTCAACACTGAGGTAAAATAACCAGACACCCAAGGTTAAAGGAAGAAAAGTTTATTTTGGCTCTCAGTTTGTAGATGTTTCAGTCCATAGTCAGCAGAATCCACGGCAGGGTGGCATGGCAGAAGAGTGTCACAGAGGAGAAACCATTCACAGCAGGCAGGAGGCAGCAAAAATAGTAACCTATAATAGCACCCCTCTTTCTGTTTCTTTTTTTTTTTAGGTTTTTTGAGACAGGGTCTCGCTTTTGTGGTTCAGGCTGGCCCTGAGCTCAGCCACAAACTCACATCACAATCCTCCTGCCTCTGCCTCCTGAGTGCTGGGATTACAGGTGTGACCCACCACGCCCAGCACTGTGGTATGTGGTACTGATTGTTGCTGGGGTGAGTCTCCACACCCAGTATTGTTATGTGGTTACCGGGGAATCGAACCCGGGCCCTTGCGCTTGCAAGACAGGCGCCGGAACCACTGAGCTAACTCCCTGGCCCCCTCTTTCTGTTTCTTATATGGTATCCAGGCTACCACCTTGGCCGGGCAGCACTCACACCAGGGTGAGGCACCTTAATTCTAGCATTACACTGTGAATCAATCCCAGCGTCACATCCCCAATCCCAGAATCACACACTTTTGATCCAGCTGCTTCCAAAAAGCCCCACCTGTGACTGCGTGAGGCTTTGGGGGCTCATCTAGATACAAGTCATTGCACCTATGAACCAATAGTCACCACCTTTAGCCATCAGAAAGAGTTCTATATTTACAGTTTAGTCACTGAGACAAAGGAAACACTGACCTACAGTAAATATCTACTTAATAGAACAACTTTACCTTCACTAGAATAAAACAGTATTCAACAGGAGTAGCATAGAGTTAACTAGCTATCTAAAGATTCATAAAGCTTAATCATTGTACTAGTAAAGGACGAGGGGGCCAGAGAAAAATGGGGGCCATTTTTCTTCAATGAGAAAAAATGAGATAGGGGATCCTATTGAGGTTTAAAGAGAAACTGACAGCATTACAAAACTGTCAAAGAGTGGAGAGGGAAAAGAAGAAAAAACAGCAAAATTAAGAAAAAGTAAGAAAAGAAGGAAGAAAAAATTAAAAGGGACAAAGAAAAAGAAAAAAAATAAAAAAGGGAGAAAAACCTCAAAACTGCCCCCCCCCAATGAAGGAAAAAAAAAAAAAACGAGGAAATTCCTGTTTTTTCTCTCTTTTTGTTTTTGAGACAGGGTCTCACTTTGTAGTTCAGGCTGATCCTGAATTCAGCCTCGAACTCAGCAATCTTCCTGCCTCTCACTCGGAGTGCTGGGATTATAGGTGTGAGCCACCACGCCCAGCACTGTGGTATGTGGTACTGATTGCTGCTGGGCGTGGGTCTCCATGCCCGGCATTGTTGTATGTGGGTACCGGGGATCCAACTCCGGTCCTTGTGCTTGCAAGGTAGGCACCCAAGCCACTGAGCTAAATCCCTGGTCCAATTCCTATGTTTTTCAGTGAAGAAAATTTTAAATTTTCAGGAAATGCAGTCTTGGAATCTTGAAAATTACAATTTTGTCCACCTAGCTCTAGGGTTTGTGAGGTTCTCTCCCAGCTTCAGATGCCTCTTTGTCCGTTCGCCCCAGACTGTGATGACCATCCAAGCTGAGGCTGCCTTTGTTTACATTGATAGATGGTTTTTGCTCCTTGTAGGGTGTGGGGCTGGGGTTCAGGTGGACTGCTAGATTTAAGGTCAGTATTTGCCTGGCCTGGTTTTTCACTGTAGAAGGCAGGGCCCATGTCCTTCTTGGCCTGAGCTTACATATCTCCAGGGGTCTGTGTTTTGCCTGTATCCTCTCCAGGGCTATTTCTCACCTCATCTGGTGGTGGTAGGGGGGTAACACTGGAATCCCTGAAGCTGCTGGCCAGGCCTGCACTTTCTCCCTGGGTCCTCTGGCCCGCTTGGCTTACTCTTTCTTCTCTACTGGTGTGTGTCTTTTCCTATATGGGACGTACCCATGTCCAGTGGAATATGATGAGTCTTGCTCAGCTTCCATGGCTCTGTATTAACTTCTGACAGCAAGATTAGCTTTCATTTGCACAAATGGATCTTGCAGTCTGTACTTTTTCATGCCTGGTGTCCTTTCTTAACATTACATTAGGAGATTTGTTAAAATGATTAATAGTAATAATAATTATTATTGGCAGCAGTGGGGCTAGAACTCAAGGTGTTCACATTGAGCGATATCTCCAGACATTATAATTTTTTAAAGAAACTGAAGAGAGTGTCCCTAAATTGCTAATTTCCGTATGCTGTACTGGAACTTTTGATCCTCCCATCTCAGCCTCCTAGAAAGCTAGGGACTACCTGCGGGAACCCCACCTGACTGCGACTTGTCAGAATTTTTTTCTCGTATTTTGAAATTGTTAGAACCTTGAAAGAAGTTCCTAAGTCCAAGTAAAGAAACAGCTTTACTTTAATACTGGCACTATACAGTTTAGGGAACCTCGCAAATGTGCGTATCCTGCTAATTCTTAGCTTCCAAGAATCCCTCGCAAGTTTCCCCAAACCACCTCCCCGCCACCGTCTTCTCCACTGACCACCCCCCCAGCCTTGGGCTGCGGCTGCGCACAGCGTGCCGGGTCACCTGACCGCCCCTGGCTGGCCAAGATGGCGGCGTCCTGTGTCGTGGTACTGTTTCTGTCTCTGCTTTTCCCACTACTGCTGCTGGGCGTGTGGAAGCGCTGGCAGCGCGGGCAGTCGGCTCGCCATGTGGTGGTCGTAGTGTTGGGCGACGTGGGCCGCAGCCCCCGTATGCAGTACCACGCGCTGTCCTTGGCTAAGTGCGGCTTCTCTGTGACCCTCCTGGGGTTTTGTGGTGAGTCCTGCCTGGCCTGGAAAGGAGGGTTTTGTGAGTGTTGAGCCTTAGCCTTGACTGCTGCTGGGGACTGAGGCGGAGCAGCTCTTTTGTCTTTCTTCCCTTGAACAGTTCTCCCAGTCTGAAGGACCCCCGGGCTGGTCTGGACAGCTTGTGAATATCCCGTGCTTGCTATTTGTCTTAGGGTCCCTTAATTCTAGGAAGTGAGAAGAATGGAACTGGAAAAATCTGGTAACCGCATCATTGTCCAGCTATCCTTGTCAGGCAGGGTCTGAGCTGATAGGCAAAATCACTTCTCCCCTTCTTCAATTCCACTGTGGAGCCTAGCAGTGTTTCTTTTGCTACCGGCCAGCTTTTATCCACTGTGCAGGGAGGCGTGTCAGCGCTTCTCCTTTGCTCCCTGTTGATGGCTTAGAGGGCAACCCAAGCCCACCTCAGGGAAAGGTGGGAACAGCCTTTGGTCCCTGTGCCTGCTATCTGAGGGTGATGGTGTTGGAGTGAGACAGCTTAGGCACGTCCCCGTGGTGGCAAAATTCTGTAGTTCTATAGAGTCTATGTCTTGAATTCTCACTGTGTACCAGGTCTAGTTTTGAATATAGATATTGTATAAGATTTGGTCCTTCCTTCCTGAATGTTTTGGCATAGTCTGGACAAAAATTAGCCTGGTCCCCTCTGGCTACTGAACAGAGAGAGATTTTTGAAGTTTCAGTTTTTCAAAAACAGTTTCCACTGTGTAGTCTAGAATTGTGGGATTATCTGGCTTTCGATCGCTGAATCTAGTACATTAAAGGGGATGTTCTCATTTACAGACTCCAAACCCCATAGTGAGCTCTTGGAGAGTGACAAAATTCAGATCGTGAAGTTGACAGAACTTCAGGGTCTTGCAGGTAGGACAAAGTCAGTTCCGGATTCCTCTGACTCAGTGGGGGTTGTCTGTGGGAAAGTGGGCAGATTGCTAGGAGCTCCTTTGGTAGTGATAGGTGTTCTCTGACTTACAGTTGGGCCCCGGATTCTCCGATATGGGGTCAAAGTTGTGTTTCAAGCAGTGTACTTGCTGTGGAAGTTGATGTGGAGTGAGCCAGCAGCCTATATTTTTCTCCAGGTATGTGTCAGCCCCTGCGTCCTTCTCTGAGAACCTCTGTTAATAGTTTTCTTTACTTTCCAGTCTTTTATAGTCGCACAAATTGGCCTGGGTGATGTAGCTATGGTAGACTATATGCTTAGTATTCATGAGGTGCTGGGTTTGATTTCCAGTACCACACACAAAAAATAAGCACAAACTGATAAATAAATTGTGTACTCATGCTTGTGTATAAACTTGTACAGTCATGAGTGGGACCTTATGAGTAGAAAGAAGCCTGTAATTTGTGTCTATTCTTTACGGTCTCCATTCATAGTGTTTTTCTGTGTCATTACAGAGGAGTCTTACATGACATTTACTGCTTGTCAAAATATTTTACGTGTATCACCTCATCAGTTCTCTCAAGAACCCTAAGAGTAGCTTCTTTTTTTTAGGTTTTTTGAGACAGGGTCTTGCTTTGTAATTCAGGCTGGCCCTCAGCTCAGCCTCCAACTCACATCACAGCAATCCTCCTGCCTCTGCTGCCTCCTGAGTGCTGGGATTACAGATGTGAGCCACCATGCCCGGCACTGTAGTATGTGGTACTGGTTGCTGCTGGGCGTGAGTCTCCACGCCCAGTATGGTATGTGGTTACCGGGAATCAAACCCAGGTCTTTGCGCTTGCAAGACAGGTGCTGGAACCACTGAGCTAACTCCCCGGCCCCAAGAGTAGCTTCTTATAGTACTTGTACTTTAGAGATGGCAAAACCTAGGCCCAGAGACGTTCCATAAGTAGCTAAGAATTAGTGGAACAAGATCTGAACCTAGGTAGTCAATCTGGTTCTAGAAAGTTGTTTTTTAACCTTTATCAGTTTTTAACTAATAGAAGCACCTTTTGGTGCGCAACATTAAGTTCCCACATGTAATGGAGCTTATTTAGCTTCATCTTGAGAGATAAAAATCTTCCTGGCTTTTTTTCTTTTTGTGTTTGTACCTCATGTGTGCTAGACCAACACACTGCCACTTTCTTTATTACCTTTACAACTAGTGCAATGTAATAAACATACATCAGTGTCATGGGTTCACTTTTTTCCCCTCTGGTACCAGGCAGGGGTCGAACTCAGGACTTTGTGCTTGTGAGGTATGGATGACAACACCGAGCTAAATCTCCAGCCCCAGGTTCACTTTTTTCCTTGAGATAAATTGATGGCTGTAGAATTGTTTGGTGAAAGTTGATGCATTTTAAAAATGTTGTGGTAGAATACCAGCTAGCTTTAGAGTAGGGTTGGGTCTAGTATGCCACCCTGATAAAGGTGCCTCTTCTTTTTTTTTTTTGAGACAGGGTCCTGCTTTGTGGTTCGGGCTGGCCCTGAGCTCAGCTTCCAACTCACATCACAGCAATCCTCCTGCCTCTGCCTCCCGAGTGCTGGGATTACAGGCGTGAGCCACCATGCCTGGCACTGTGGTATATGGTATTGATTGCTGCTGGGCATGAGTCTCCATGCCCAGTATGGTATATGGTTACTGGGGATCGAACCCGGGCCTTTGCGCTTGCAACACAGGCGCCGGAACCACTGAGCTAACTCCCTGGCCAAGGATGCCTCTTCTCTGCCATGTTCTTCAGTACCAGTTTATAAAGTGTATATTCTGGTAATGGAAACAGCATCTCTTTCTCTCATTTTTTATTACCTTAATTATTGACAATTTGATTATTGGACATTTGGGGCTGGCTAATTCTGTTTCTTTGAAGGTTTTACACCTTCTCTGATGGCAGAGAAGGTCTTTCTTCTGTCTGTTGATTATCAAGAGCCCTGTAAAGATACTTGTCTCTTTGCCAAGTGTATGAAAAGTGTTCTCAGTCAGGTTTTTGTGGGCCATGGTGTGATTTCCTATTTGCAGCAAGCCTTTCTCTTTCCTAGAATCCCCCAGGCCTGCCGAGTATTTCTGTCTGCTGGCTGGTGGGCTGCCTCTGTGGGAGCAAACTGGTCATCGACTGGCACAACTACGGCTATTCCATCATGGCCTTGGTGCATGGTGCCACACACCCAATTGTCCTGCTGGCCAAGTGGTAAGAGTCTGAGAGGAGAGTGCAGGTACTTCCCTAAAGCCCTGCAGGGTAAGTGGGAAGAGGACCCTGGGGAACGGGGAGAGTTGTCATTTACTCAGAACCTGAATGTAGTGTCTGCCTCAGTGTGCACTTCCAGCGGCTGTGGGCTTTACTCCTAGGGCCTTGTTTACTGGTGGTGGTGACAGTAGCTGAGGCAGCTCCTCACAGTCCCTGAGTACGTGTTACATACAGGCCTCAGGCTTTATGTATCTGTCCCATTCATTTCTCACTGCCTGCCAGTCATGAAAGACCTTTTCTAAGTCGGGAATGCTGGGCAGAGAGAGATGCCGCCTCTTACCATGGAGGCAGTAAGAGGATTCACCCAGCCACCCTTTCCAGAGCTTTTTCTGCCTCTGTAGGGAAGAAAGGCTGCGATATTCTGGTGGCTTTAGGTACTCTTGAGTCACTTCTTGCTTTCTACCCCTCAGACCAGGGCTCCAGCCTTGGGTTGGAGCCTAACCTCTCTGATGTTTACCACACTTCTTTGTATACACTGAGAGCAAGCACGACCTCCACTGTGATAGGGCGGCTGAGGTTCAGATGCACAGCCTTTGTCATATTTCTCTTTACTGCACAAAAGGCTGGATCTCACTCTAGCACTGTGTGCAGCTTCCTTTTAAAGTGACACCATTTAAGCTGAAAAGTGACCCAACGTGAGGAAGGTGTGAAAAAGTAAGATTCAGAGGGACTCGGGGATGAGAACTCCGGCAGGTTGCATGACCCCTGGCTCTGCGGCCCTTCCTGGGTCGTGGAACATTGAGGCATGTGCATGGTGTGGTGGCATCTGGGCCTAAGTGGAACTCTGTGGTGACCCTGATATATCTTTGCAGGTATGAGAAGCTCTTCGGGCGCTTGTCCCACCTGAACCTGTGTGTGACCAACGCTATGCGGGAGGACCTGGCAGAGAACTGGTGCATTAGGTACGGAAGGCCCAGGACACCTGCTGTCTTGAGGGTGGGGTGGGGCCCAGGGTTGGTTGAGAGCTGCAGTGCCCACTGTCGTGTTGGTGAGTCGTGTGGAAGTATCCAGTGACCAGGGGATGGTCACTGGTTGGGGGAAGCCGAGGCAGATGGAGGGTGATGGGGAGTAGATTTTTTGCTAGACAGTTTGGTGGTAGAACATGTGTGCACTTTCCTAAGAAATTCTAGGGCTGGGGATTTAGCTCAGTGGTTCCGGCGCCTGTCTTGCAAGCACAAGGACCTGGGTTCGATCCCCCGATAACCACATACCATACCTAGTGTGGAGACTCACCCCAGCAGCAATCAGTACCACATACCACAGTGCCGGGCGTGGTGGCTCACGCCTGTCATCCCAGCACTCGGGAGGCAGAGGCAGGAGGATTGCTGTGATGTGAGTTTGAGGCTGAGCTCAGGGCCAGCCTGAACTACAAAGTGAGACCCTGTCTCAAAAAAAAAAAAAAAGAAATTCTAAAGGTTCTTACTGTCATTGGGATTCTGTAAGGGCCCTTGTTTTTTTGTGTCCTCTCTTCCATAGGCTTCTCCACCTTATCCCCATCTCATTGCAGGGCTGTGACTGTCTACGACAAGCCAGCATCTTTCTTCAAGGAGACGCCCCTAGACCTGCAGCATGAGCTCTTCATGAAGCTGGGTCGCACCCACTCTCTGTTTAGGGCCTGGTGCGTCTCCCATCTC
>PVIR01018716.1:0-32863 GCA_004026965.1 Petromus typicus | reverse complement strand
GAAGAAAAAACAAGCAGGAAATGTGCATCGAATTTCTGGGATAGCAGTTCCAAGAGGAAGAAAACAGTTCAGGAAACAGCAGGAAGACATTCACACATTCAACAGAAGTCAAGTGAAAAAGAAGGAAGCCAATTCAAAACCCTGAAGTGTTTATGTCCGGAGGCCAGACTTTTTCATTTCCTAGCAAAGAAGCTGTGGCCATTAGAAGGGTCTTTGAAAAGCTGTACTTCAAGCCTCTGAAGGAATCAAGGTTAGACAGAAAAATCTTACTCTGTAAGACTTACTGGGCAGAATTTGTAACCTCTAAGAAAATAATTTTGCAATTAGTAAATGAATCACATTAACTTTTGTACTTCAGTGGTTTTATAATTTATGAGGAATTGTTCATACACTTATATACTTTATCTTACAATTAGCCTCAACAACTCTTTTAATATAATACTTTTTATGCTTTTACATGTAGAGAAACTAAAGACTGTGGAGGTTAAATAATTTAACCAAAACATATGATAAATATATCAAATCACTTTGTACAAAAAAAAAAAATGGAATTTCTGGACACCTTGAAAAAAATTCATTGCTTAAAATAACAATCTTGTGTAAATTTGAGGAAACAGACAAGATGATTCCACAGTCACTAAAGAAACTCAAAGCTTTATTTATTTATTTATTTATTTATTTATTTATTTTTGAGACAGGGTCTTGCTACCATGCCCGGCACTGTGGTATGTCATACTGATTGCTACTGGACATGACACACCCAGTATTGTATATGGTTACCGGGGATTGAACCTGGGTCCTTTTGCTTGTAAGACAGGCATCAGAATGATAGAGCTAAATCCCTGGCCTCAAAAGCATTCTATTTTTAAGACCACAGTTTCCTTCTTAGGCCAAATAACTTAATTCTGGATAAGGAAATCTGGGGTTTTATTAACAGGAAATTAAAATGCCTAAATTTTAATTCAAGAATGGAGAAATTATTCTTTCTTAAATAGTAATTACTATAGGAAGAGACTGAGAGTCTAAAACTATAGACCCTCCCCTCTTTTTCTAGTGTAACCAAGTCTTCCTGACCTTCTTAGTGCAAGTGCCTCAGCACAGTCTCTAAGGAAGAGCTGGGTTACTGAGAGAAATCACAGAAACTCACCACCGTGAAATAGACCTACTATAGGAAGTGGAGACATTTGTAAATGAGTTCAAGTAATATAAAGTAGAACTAGAATTAATTCAAGTTCTTGAAAATCATCAATTTTTCCTTGATTACAGATGTCATAGTGTCTCAGGATCATCTTTCCAAACTCTGTTCACATTGTATGACTCAAAATGTATGCACTTTAAATAACTTTTCTCAGGATATTTCTGGAATTTTTCTTTTAGAATAACAAGTTCAAACACTACATTTTAAACTATTTAGATTTCCTTTGTTCTTGAACAATATTATAATATCAGTATCACTGGATTTTTATTACTGGGATTTCTGAGATCATTTTTCTTGAAGAGATTTCCTGAGGCATGCATGGTGTTACATCCCCTTAATCCCTCAAGTCAGGAAGCTGAGGCAGAAGGATTATTAGGAGTTTGAGGATAGCCAGGGCTACATAATGAGTTCAAGAATACTCTGAATTACATGGTGAGACCCTTTCTCAAACAAAAAATGTAAATAAGAGAGAGAGAGAGAGAGAGAGAGAGAGAGAAGTTAAATAAATTGGACATCTACTTTTGGGTTTAGTCACCCATTTCCTCCAAGGTATTTTTTAAAAAGTCATTGCCAAACAATTTCTTACAGTAGAAACTTATGAAAATTGTTTTAAGCTGACCACATAAATTTGTTTCTTTCAATCAGGCTAATTTAATATAGCAAAACTTCTTCCTGACTGAGCCCTGATTTTCTTTTTCTTGTTGACTTAGAAAATTATATTTTGCCAATTTTACAACTGAGAAATGTCTGTCCCAGTGACTGGAGAAACATATGTTTGGAAAGAACATACCACATCCTGTAGTCATTGTGAGGCTTAGAGGTCTAAATTGGCCAGGTTCCTTACTTCAATATAACTGTAATATGTAAAAATAACTTTTATGAGAGGAGTCTTCGTTATCCTGTGAGCTACTTTTAACATGTCCTACAAAATATTTCCTCTTTCTTTCTTTCTCTTTCTTTTTCTTCTTTCTTTTTTTTCTTTCTGCTTCTCTCTCTTCCTTCATTTCTTTCTTTCTCATTCTCTTTCTGATATATTTCTGATATATATATATATATATATATATATATATATATATATATATATATATATATAACACAGAAGTAAGCCCAGGCTATCCTGAAAAGAAATTTACAACTCATTTAAATAAAGTAACTAACAACTTAGAGCTCTCTGAAAAGTTCTTAGGATAATTGGTGCTCTTTAGAACTGAACTGTGAGGCTGACATGTACCCAATGCACATGCCACTATTGTAGTTTAAAACTACATCTCAGTAACAAGAGTTTCATTTCTATCCTCCAGTTGTATAGTAAACTGTTAGCTAAGTGGGTCTTTCTAATTTCATTGTTTTCTAAATAATTCACTGTAAGACAGAAAAGGATATATAGGAAAATGGAAGATTAAATTAAATGTTTTTAACAGTGTGGGTTGTTACTGTCGTTACTTATTTCCTTAAGTTAAAGAGAACTAGAAAAATAAGAATAGCTGACATTGTAGTGAAAAAGGAACATGAAGGAATGAGGTTGCCTTCTCCTAAGGGATGTCAGGATGACCCATTCTTTAACCTTATGTCTGGCTCTACATACACTCAGACTGTAATATAAATACAGTATGTCCAAGTAGGCAAAACAAGTGCAAAATTTCTCACCTTCATGAAACATGCAGGTTAATAAAATAAATATTACTTCTAAACTTGAACCCAAGTAGGTAATGGTTACTACCTGCTGTTTTCAGGGAAGTTTAACAAATTATATGGGATACCACATGGTATTTCTAAGCAAGAACAGGCTTACACTGGTGTAGAATTGTTAAAACAACTCTTCTGTTACTACAATGAGAAAAAATGTTAATCTTCAAAGGGGTACATGTCTACTAGAGAAAATACAAACCAAAGACTCAGTTTTATGATGAGAGATGATTAGGTATTATCATCCTGCTATCACTTAGTAATAAAAATAGATTTTGAAAAGTAGTACTTAGAAAAACTGAAAATAATTCTAACTAAAATTATTTACTCTGGAAGAGAGACTGAGAGTAATGGATAAGAGGCTAATAAAAAAAAAATTCAGATGTGACCTGAGTTTTCTCTTTCCCTTCTGGACAAATAGAAGGATATTTTTCTAAGCCAAACTTCTTATAGAAGATTCAGAAGAAGTTTTAAGAATTTCTGCACCTCTTCAGAACTACAGAAATATAATCTCTGTTTGCAAAAAGAATAGAGAGGATTATCAAGAAAATCATACATGCTGACCAAATTAAATTCATCCCAGGGAAGAAGGCTCAACGTACATAAATCAATAAATGTGATATACAGTATCAATAGAGTCAAGGAAAAAATATTTTCATCTCAATAGATGCATAAAAAGTGTTTAGCAAAACCCAACACCCTTCATAAATAAAACCTTCACATAATTGAAATAGATGGTCTTTATCCCATTCTGGTTAAAGTTACTTGTGAAAAATCAGCAAAATAGTCCAAACCTGAAACCTTCACACTAAGATCAGGAACAAGACAAGGATGTCTACTATCACCCACCCCTCCTGTTCAATATAGTTCTGGAAACATTAGCCACAGCTATTAGACAAAAGAATGAAATAAAAGGAATAAAGATAGGAAAGGAAGAAGTTAAGCAGTCACTGCATCCTGATGACATGATACTCTATAAAACAATCCCAAAAATTTAGTCATAAGACTGCTGAATTAACTTCCAGATTCAATGCAGTACCTGAGCACCAGGTCAACACTCAAAAATTTGTGAATAGCTTTTCTATTCACAAATAAAAGACTTCTTGAGAGAGTAATAGGGCAAACATTTCCTTTCACTACTGCAGCAAAAAAAAGGAGAATTATCTAGGAATCAATCCAACAAAGGAGGCAAAAGCCTTTTCCGAAAGCTACAGCACTCTGAAAAAGATCAAAGAGGATATCAGAAAATGGTAAGACATTGTTTGTTCCTGGGTAGGAAGAAGCAACATTGTCAAAATAGTCTTACTCTCAAAATTGCTACATGAATTTAATGCAAGCCCAATTGAAATCCAATCAGTACATTTCAAAGAAATAGATAAAAATACTCCAAAAATTCATCTGGAATTAGAAGAGACAGAATAATAGCAAAACCACATCTAGGCAGCAAAGATATGGCAGGGAGGATCACCGTCACCAACTTGAAGCTGTACTATAAAACTCCTGTGATAAAAACAGCCTGATACTCACACAGAAACAGACCCAAGTATGAATGAAGAAGACTAGGAGATCTAGAAACAACTCCAGATATTCTAATTTGTCTCATTTTTGATAAAAGGTCCAAGCAATGACAGAAAGATAGCCTCTTTAATATTTGGTGCTGGAATCACTGGGTTCAGTCCGCCAAAGATTAAAGGTAGACCTACGTCTTTTACAATACACTAAACTGAAATTGAAGTGAATTTGAGGTCTAAATTTTAAAACAGAAACACTAAGTCTGCTGGAAGATAGGTTAGAGGTAGAACTCTTAGAGACACTGACACAGGGAAAGACTTTATGAACAAAATTTCAGTAGCATGGGGATGAGAGTGAAGAATCAATAACTGATATCTTATCTTATTAAAAAGCTTTTACAGAGCAAGAGAAAGTACCATTAGAGCAAAAAGACAACCCACAATGTGGAAACAAAATTTTATCACTTATTTCTCAGACAAGAGTCTACTATTTAGACTACATAAAAAATCAGCCCCTTTAAATTTAAAGACCCAATTCAAAAGTGGGCATCATTTTTCAGATAAAGAAGTAAAAGCAGCAAACAAACATACAAGTAAAATGTTCAACATTACTGGTCATGTGAGAAATGCAGTTGGAAACAACACTGAGATTTGGTCTCATTCTAGAAAAAAAGGGTTGTTATCAAGAAATCAACCAATAACAAATGCTAGGGAGCTACTGGGAGAAATCCTAACCCTTCTCCACTCTTAGTGGGGATGTAGACTGGTGCAACCATTGTGGAAATCAGTATGGAGATTCCTCAAAATGCTATCATTAGAGGCCTCATTTGAACTTGCTATTTCCCTGCTGAATATATTCATAAAAGAATTAAAAGCAACATAGTACAGTGATATATATGTACCCATGTTCATAGCAGCTCAGTTTGTAATAGCTAAATCTTGGAAACAGCCCAAATACTCATCAACTATAGATTGAATAAAGAAAATTTTTTAAAAAATAAAATGGAATATTACTCAGCAATAAAGAATTATAAATTAGAAACATTTATAGCTAAATAGATGTACCTTGAGGTCATATTCATAGGTGAAATAAGTAGGACACTGATGGATGTGTAAGTACTGAATCATTTCTCCAGGGTGAGAAACTAAAAGCATAAATAAAGTCTAAAATGTATGATAGGTATTGTGAAATAGGAAGTAAAAAGTAAACGAGAAACTAGGGGAGGGAAAGGGAAAGCAAGGAAGGAAAGGGTTTTTAAAATTAATTTTATTGTGAAATAGGTACATTTTATATACTTATCATCCTACCCAACAACTGCCAATTTGTACTAGCCTATGACATGCTTGATTATCATTTTTCCCATCCCCCTACTCACCCTACAAGCCCTACCTCCTGTATACATAAGCCTTATTTAATTTTTTTGTTGCTGTTGTTGCTGTTGGTATCATCACATTTTTTTCTTTTCGAGAAGGGAAAATTTTTGATGGTGAAAAGGAAAAAAAAAAAAAAAAGGAAAGCAAGCCTATGTATATACAGGATGGTGGATTTGAAGGGAGTGTAAGGAAATGACAAAAACAACAATCAATTTGTACCATGTATAGGTACAAATTCACAATGAAGAATGTGATCATAATGTATTCCTAAAATGTACCGATAACCCAATTTATTTTTAAAAAGACAAAATACATTAGATGCTCATATGTAATGTATTCTTATCATTTTAGAATCCTACCATATTTATTAAAAAAAGAAATATGATCTCTGGGGACTGCCCTAATTAGCATTCTTTACACCAAAATCCACGTGGATACAGTAAGAATGTCTATCCTCTTCACAGTTCCCACATACAGTTCTGTATAATTTTTATCAAATTTTCTTAGTATGAAGGTGGAAAATTATATTTTTTGTCTTTGTTCTTAATTTCTTTTTTCCTGTTTCCCTTCCTCTGTCTCCCGCTTTTCCTTCCTCCTTTCTCTTATTCCTTCATCTTTTCTTTTTATGTTGTTTTAATGCTTTATGAAAAATTATCAACATGTATGAACTTTCTTTGTACTTTATTTTTGTTCCGAGTTCCTCTAAATATTTAGCCACCTGATTTCATAGAGCATGGCAGGGACATCAGAGGGGCTGCAGTTCTTTTCCGTCTTAGTATTTTAATTTCTAGGGACATATTTGCAGAAGGGATTTTTATTGTCAACTTATAATTGTGTTCAATGAATAAGTACTTATGATATCATAATTGATAATTCATTTTTGTGATTTGGTATGTGGTAAAACCTTGTGAGTATATTCACACTTACACATCTACACACATGATATCTCTAATTTACTAGTGGTTGAGATTTTCCAAATAGTGTCACTATCAGATCTTTTCCTCCTGGATTGCACATTACTTTATTTTGTTGAAAAAGCCCAGTTGGCTTCCCTTCCTCTTAAATCTGAAATGACCTGGTGACTTGCTTTGACCAGTACAATGAGGCAGAAGGAGCACTATGACAAATCCTGGCCTAACATGGGGCAGGCTTCTCTTGCATAATAAGGCATATTTTTCATTATGGAAAAATTAAATTCTAAGAAAACCTTTCACAATTGAACCAGAAATCTCCTCCATCCAGATTTATAGTTATTTTCCCTTCTGAACTTTTGCAGGAAAATATCCCGGTCACACGTATCACTCTCTTTGCTAGTCCATAAGGCATTATTTTACCCATAATGCGCAACATCTAGACTTTAGGTATTCACCAAGGAGTAAAATTTTGATGTTAATAACTCTTAATAACTTTCAAAAACTAGCTTACATAAGCAATGCTTATGTCAAATTTTATAGTATACACAGTATATTCATGCTTCTTAGTTCATCAAAAAGAATATGCAAACTACTAGTCAAAGCTAGTTCTCATTTCTAAATCTTTTCTTTTAAATACATTGAGCTTATTGGTACATTGTAAGGATATGTTGCGATGACATTCCTGATTGAGAATTTACATCTGTAGATGGCATATCTCGATTCTTACGACTTTCCCATTCTCCACGCCCTCCTTTCAGCCTCCTTTGAATCTTCTTTATTGTGTCTATATAGTTTGTTATGTCTAAAATTGTATCTTTTTGGTGTGGAAATGCTTGCATAGATATTTTATTCCTGCTCATCTTGCCGTAATTTTCTCTATCAGCTTGAGATGTAAGTGAATTTTACTTTATGGTATTTATTTTAAAATCTATCATTTTGTGAAGTGAGACACACAAAGCTGTCACATCGGGAGAGCACATTAATTGGATGCTTCTACTGAAATGATTTTACTGTTTTTAACTATGAAATGAGGCTATCAAACTATATTGAATAACATAGTAAAACCAGTTCCATTATATGCAACACTACATTTCCTCTGGAATGTTGTTGATTATATAATGTGTTATCCTCTCTAGCAAAACTTAAGGGAAAAATGTATTTCACTGTTTAGTGAAAGAAACATCTTTCCCTATAAACTTGTGAATGTCCTATAGTACTATAAGTTGTGTTACAGATTTCATTTTTTCCAGCCATTGCTGAGAGAATTATAATTATTTTTTTTTATTTTCTTGAGCAAGGACAGGATCTCCTTACCTAGAATTTGTATGTACAACACTTTCTTCTTGATTTTTTTACTGTTATTTAGTTATTCCCATTTCCCTTATAAAAAATGCATTTTCCAACTTGTGCAGCTATGGAGGTCTTCATAAATCCTATTTGGGTATCATAAGATGCCTTCATAAATAAATATATATATATTATATTGCTTCCATTATGTATAATGGATTTAATCTTCTTTTTGCTTTTGAGTTAATATCCTATTTTTACATATTCAGACCTGGAAATATTGGGCATCACTTTTCCTTTAAGATTAAGTCTATGTTTCCTAGATTGAGAAACATTGTAAACAGATTGCCTATCAAATTTAAACTTTGGAAACTTCTTAATATTGAATGTATTGGACACAACAATAACAAGGGCTTTAAATAAAAGAAATAATGTGAGTTAGTAATGTAGCCTGAATTTTTTAATCTCTTTTTTTATTTTAGGTATCTAGTTGTGACGACCTAAATGGAATTATATATAATTGTCTATATCTGTAGATTCTTACTTCAAAATTAGATTCTGTGTCTTTCCAGTTGCCAGTGACCATATGCAATAATATATATATAATCCCATGAAGTCTGTGGACATAGATGATTTTTTGTTAAACTGATCAGATAAATGAGTTCATGGCCAGTGAGTTAACTCAGTAAAAGTACTAACTCCAGTAGCAGGTTTATCTTTGCCTGCTAACATGGTTTACAGACACTTAACTGGCCAAACTCATCAGCTCATTTTCCAGCTGACAATTTATTATATACAGCAATAATGTAACATTCTCTTTTGTACATCTGAAGCCTTTGCTTGCTTTTCCTATTGTGAACATATATAACAGTAAGATTAATCGATACATTTATATCCTAAGGAAAAAAATCTAAGCTCCATGCCACACATTTTCTGACCTAGAATAGTTACATACACTAAAAATACAAGCAGCATTTTACAGAAGCACATAGAAATTGTAAACATAGTGTCACAGAATGCAATGAAGTGATTCTGTAAGCTGGTGCTCTCACTTCCCAAAAAGAAAAATCGATGGTTTCCTCTGGATTTAGTGATATTAAAATTAATAACTAGACACATCCAGAGCTGAAGCACTAAGAAATTCTAGACATTGTATCCAGTGCTTGAGATATAGAATTTAGAGACCTGCTATATTTACGGAGTTACAGTTTGGCATCAGAGAAAATAAAGTATCTCAATAAAAACGGGGTAAATGCTGAAGTCATGAGAAATGTAGGCTATTAAAATAAGCAGCAGCCAACACAAAGAAGACACACTCCTGTCATCACTTTGGGACTGGAGGATGTTTCAGAGGAGCACGGCTGTGGAGACGCATCCTGAGCACAGTGCAGCAGGTGCATGAGGGTTTGTGAAGTAGGAAGAAACTGTCCAAGTAGGAAGAAGACTTCACTTAAATCACAGAAATGTGGGAAAGCACCACAATCTGAAGACTTTCCAGCAGATCTGTATGTCTACAAAGGTCACAGGCAGCCAGCTTCTGGGGAGACCAAGAGAAGCAGCTTTTGATCACATGACAAGTGACTCTAGGTCTTTGTTTCCTCACCATAAATGTGTAATAATACTTCCTGTCTCTCTGGCAGCATTATCTCCATAACAAGAAAAGAAAATTAAGGAGAGGTAGCATACAGAAAGAACTTATTTCAACCTGATGAAAAGGTCAGAATTTAAACATGGGAGTGCAGTAAAATTTCTGCATGTTTGAAAGCATTTCCTTGATAGTGTGAAGATAGATAGAAAGGAGAAGTGGATAAAGGGTAATGCTATCACAGTTATCAATTCCTCAAGTAATAGGGACCTCATTTAGACCATAAAAGTGGAGATTGAGAGGAACAGGCTTATGTGAGATGTCCCTGTGTAGTAAAATCATTAGACATGGATAATTGTATAGAAGTGAAAGATAGAAAACAAAGGAAAGCATGGAGCATCATTGACTAACGGGATAAGCCAGGCAGCAGCACAGTTAAGCATGACAAGGGAGCCCAGAGAAGGAACATCTTTTTGTGAAACAATTGAAATCCTGACTGTATTACAAGAAGTTGATGTAAAGTGTGAATACGAAAACCAAGGGCAGCAAAACCTAAAGGAGTTGACAAAAGTGGCAGTTTACAAAAGTAAATCCTTCCAAGAAATGTTTCATAGAAACAAAGGAAAGATAAATTTTCAAGAAAAAGGTCATTTCCAGCATCTAGGCTGGCAAAATATCAAGGAGGCTAGAGTTGAGGTACATAGTATATAGTTTTATGGCAGTCCCTGCCATTATTTCCAGAGCAATTTTAGTGGGCTAGTAGATGCAGAACCTAGTTTCAGAATAAATTTGATTTAACTACATTGTGTCTACATTAGGTCACTACCATAAAATATAGTACAGCCTTATAATTCTAAGTGTTACAGGATCTTGGCTTAAGAGAAAAAGAAAAATTGGAAGGCACATAAGGCAGTGAAAAGTTTTACATGATGAAGATTTGAGATAATGTTTATCATGATGACCAAGACAAAGATACAGAAAAGTGAAGGGGAAAAATGCAAAATGAATACACAGGTGATGAGATAAGACCCAGGGCAATGGCCAATAGATGAACTGTGGATGACAGCAGTGCCAGCAGCGAGGACGGGACAGTGTACCTAAGCCCATAGGTGGATACCAGAAGTTAAAGAAGTACATACTCTATTGTCAGATAGTAAAGCAATATGGTAATTACAGGAGAAAATAATGAACTGCACTTGGCTTGTTTTGCATTAAAATAGTCTTCATCAAATATTAAGCACTTTATCTGCTTTATAGCTACAAAAGTTTCAAAAAACAAAGGAAAACATCACTTATCCACATTCTTTAAGACTTCTTAGTATTTGGGTTGGGGATTTGGTCAAAAAAAAAGCAACAACAACAACAAAAAGACTTACTAACATAAAAGCTTACACTTTTAATTGGCTTTGGAGACATTTAGTGAAAAATTCACATGTAGTTCCTTACCTTCACATTTACTGTGGTAATTAAAAACATGCAATCTGTTACATTTCAAAATTAAAAGTAATTTTTTAATTTCACATAAAATTGGAAGGTAATTTTATATGGCAAAATTACAGTGAATTATATTGATCTTCATGTCTTCAAGATTTATTAAATTTTGAGATATGTTAAAATTGACACTTAGATAACTTTTAAAAATAGGCTATCAATTACAGAAAGATGAACAATGGTCTTAAAACAAACAGTGACACACACAATAAAAACAAATAGATTACCACCATGGAAAAAATTTTCCTTTATGTAAATACTGTACCAGTGAACTCATTTCTTCAGAGGGCCTATGGTATAAAAACTTAATCTTTCCCTATATTCAGTTGAAATGAAATGGAAAAAGAAGAATTGAATCATTTGCACAATTGTGCTTACTGATCAGTGGAAAAGTATCTGGAAAAGCAAACTGAATCTCACACTATCATGTAATATAGCGTGGTTGTTAAACATGCTTTTTATTCAGGAAGAAAAAGTGGTTTTAATACCATTCCTCTGTTAAGATCTATTCTATGCCCATGCATTCCTCATAAGGCTTTTCCAGTCTAGGAAGAAAGGTATTCCCTCCAGAGAAGAGAGCTCAAATTTGCTCATCTGTAATTGCACGTAGTGTTCAATACTTACCTTGAACCAGTGTTTTTGAAATTCAAAATATAGAGGGTATAGTGTTGAACACAGATATGCCACATGATAAAAAGCCCAATGGATGATTCTTAATGATTACTAAGAATGACTACATTTGTAGAAGTATTAAATAGAAGACAATTTTTGCTGATTAATTGCTGTCCCACTGCAGAGTCCCAGGGACTTCTGAGCAGGTCACGGAGCTGACAGGATAACATCCCTTAATTGCATAGTGACTATTCAAGTTCTATGTATTAAATATTTCTTATTAACTGACTTCCACAAATCATTTTATCAATAGCTGAATTTTTAAATATGTATTTTATGTGAATATAGGTTCTTTTATGATTGTGAAATATAAATGATACCTACCTTTTCAAAGCCTATGTATTTTGCATATTCAAATTCAAGGAGTTCTTACTTTCCTCAGTCTGACAACTAGCTAAACTTCCTACAGTTTACCTAAATAATGTGAATCTTTAAAGAAAATGGTGCTTGCTTTCATTGCCATAGGATCTAAATTATATGACTAATTGCACAAAATGCTTTGCTACCTATCCCAATGACAAATGGTTCCACAAATGATCAATACTCATCATTGTTAGTGAGAAATTACATCATTTCTTTATAAATCTGTCAGTGACTACCCATGGCCCATCTATTCCCCCCAGTTCAAGCTAAAGACACCAAAATGTGTTTCTCTTGCCTCCTTATTGTTTATTTATAAGCCATATGATTTTTATAGTGATTAATTTGTCCAACTATGTGTATCTTTTGATTGAATCTTTTATTTTGGAGAGTCTAATTGTTTAGAGTTCTTTATATATTCTGGATATTAATCTTCTAAGGAATAACTAACAACTAGATGCAAATGTTATTGTTGGTGACAGACACATTTGCTGAGCAAAAAGAAATGAGTAAGACTATATTTTTAGTGTTGGTTAAATATCTGTAGCTCTTTCTCAAATAGTTAAAGCATAAGCTGCAACAATTATGTATTTATTTTTTCTTACTAGATATTTTTAAATTAAATAAATGCCAAAACATTTGAGTAATATATTCCTCATTTGTCTATCTTCTATCTCCAAATTCTACCTTCAATCTTCACATTTCATAGAGCATTAAAAAATTCCTATCTTAAAAACCATTTTTCCTTGGAGCAAGAGATATGTGTTACACAATTTCATCACTGAATGACATTCTGTGAAATAGATTTTTAAGTTAAATTTCATTAAAGGAAAAATATAGTTGTGTATTCTCATTAAGTGACAGTGCAGAAGAAAAAGGAAAATCTTGACAAAACTCAGTGAGGAAAATAAAACTCTTGACTCAGTAAGATGATACTAAGAATTTAATCATATTGAAAATATTTTTAAACAGCTGATTTTGTCTCATTCTAAACTTTCTCTTTAGATGAAAGACATTTAAACTAAGCAGTAATTACTGTAGTAATACAGGGCACTGGAAAATATTCATATGCATCCCTCTAAAGTATTTGTTTGAAGTTTATTGCATAAATAAAACTTTATTTCAAAGAATAAAAAGTATAATTAGTATATGAGATTTGAATTCATCCATCTCCTCTTGGTTTTCACTATTTCTTAGATGCATTATTCAATAAAGATCTGTGAAGCTGAAATTATAGGAAAGATGTGAATTCATATATGCTCTTCATGTTTCATCTATAAAAGTGTCAAAGAATAACAAATCCAGGATTTTCTTTTTGAGTAATAAAAAGCTAATGGAGTAAAATAGTGCTAAACCCCAGCAGATTACACCATGTCCTGAGGATTCTCCTGTCACTGGTGTAATGTCCTAATTAGTTTTGTTGTAGGAGGAGCGGTGTGAGACAGCTCGATCTTTATTGAAGGCTGTAGCTAACTTGCTTGGAGTGTAAATTTATATTGCCTTCAGTGATAGCATCAAGCAATACCAATATGAACACTGGATATAATTTATGTTACCATTTAGAGGCTGTGTGTATTCTGCTAAAGTCATATTAACAACATTCTAGTCCTTCTTACATGACAGCTCCTGTATATATTAATAACATTCTAGACATGTTATTTTTCCCTCCACACTCCTCAGCTACAACTTAACGAAAGTCAGTAAATAAAGTAAGTTTATGAGTTTAGGAATATATTGGCTTTCAGTACTAAATGATAGGAAAATCAAAGGATACAGAAATTAAAGATTCTACTGCAGCCATGAGTTCATTCTAATAGCTGACTTTCCTGAACCTCAGGAAATGGAAATAAAATATAGATATACTTAAAATTACCTATTATATTTCCATATGCATATTTCTATAAAATATATATGAGCATGTATATGCAATGTATTACGTATCTCTGACAAAGCACTGAAAGTGTGAGAGTGTGTGTGAGAGAGAACACAATTTTAAATTTAATAATTTTTCAAAAACAATCAGTTTTCTTAGGGATCCAATTGCTTTGTTTTGTTTTATGTTAGTTCAACAGATTTGTTTTCAGTGTCCACCTACTGCCTTAGGTGTCAGAAATGTCAAAAGGAATGTAGCAGAATCTCAATACTTAAGGAGTGTGTGTAACTAAGGGAAGCATTGAAAGGAAGCATTAACTAATCTCTTCAGAGCATTGATAGTGGCATATGAAACCACATTAATTTTCTCATGGTATTTCATTAAGTTTTAAGGAATTTGTCATTATCTTTTTTTCATCTAATAAAATCTTCCTTAGGTTTTTCTCTTATCCTTAATATCCTCTTTTCTATCCACTATTTTATTCAGTAGAAGAACTAATATCATGGTAGCCTGAATGTAGTGACAGAAAACAGAGTGTCTGGTGTGTATGTGTGTAAATGCAGTCACCATCAAATCCAAAGAATCATTTTCTTTATATCTCTATTATTCACTGCTAGGGAGAAAGAATAGAACATAGCAAATTTAGGCCTGCTTACAATAACCTAGTCTTCTAGCAGCTTCTTCAGACCTTTCCAAACTCTTCCATCAAACCACTCCTCAAAACTTGTAAATCACATGGTCTGGTAGAGTCATAACAACAACTCTGTCTCTGGTGCCAAGATCTCTCTCAAGCTACTGGATACAATTCCCAGGGCCCATTTCCAGTCCATGGTTTCAGTCCATATTAGGTTGGCTCCAAGGCATAAACCACCTGTCATAAGGGCGTGGCAGATGAAAGGTGCTCAGCCCACAGCAGCCAAGAACTAGAAAGAGAAGACAAGAGAATAGATGAGGACAAGATGAGTTTAGGAATATGTTGGCTTTCAGTACATTCCTGGGGAGTCACTTCCAAGGAGATCCTTCCTCCCAACAATTCATTTAGCTACTAAATGCCTCAGTGGATGAATTCTCTGATGAATAAGATGTCTTCATGATTAAATCACCTTCCAAACAAATGAGATATTAGAATGACATTTCTGATCTAAACCAAAACACTTTGTCCTCTTGGGCTAGGATCTGTACCTCTCACTGCTACCTCACTGCTTTGCTGTTTACTCATTAGGTTCTGCCAGTAACAGACAGTAGAAGGAAACCTCAAGTCTAGAGTGTGAAGAAGGGGCTGGCTTTTGTCTACTGACAGTTTTCGGCTTCCTACCTACAGGATTTCTTTACCTAGGCAGCAGCTTTTGAATTCTACTTGCATTTTTTCAAAGACTTACAGAACTGCTCCACGCCATCTTTCTCTGCTACAGATGCCAGTTCTATTTTCAGCATCGACCTTTGCATTCTGGGTCCCAGGCCCACAGGATTCTTCTGTATTCATACTCCAGCACCAGCCATGTCACACTGCTTCCTCACAGGTCAAGTTTCAGCTCTATGGGCCTCTCCTCTGAGCTCCTGAATTTTAAAGACTGCACTTTACTCACATTGTCCCTTTGCTCTAAGTTAGTGGCTGCTGTATGATGTAGCTACTGTTTTGAAAACTTTTAATAGTTAACAATTTTACACCTAGTTAAATCTCATATAACTTCCCATTGTTTTCTATCCTCTGACTAATGCTAATTCTTCTACTACTGTCTTGTCAGAGTATAGAGCTAGTGTAAGGATGAGATGAGATCATGTCTAGGGAAGCACTATGTGCAATTCAGCTTTGTGTGAAACGTGAAGAGAATGGCACAATTCATACTCATAGGAGTCAGGGTATGTGAGGTCCAGAGTGGAGCACATGATATTTAGCAGAACATAGTAACCACAGGAAGTCCGTGGCTGAATTTTGTGCTGGAGGTACTGGAAGCTGAATTGTGGAATCAATTATTTTGGAGGTGCTGTTGAGGGAGGGCCAGAGAAGGAAATTATAGGAGAGAAGAAAAAGACAAAGGTGATGGAATTGGACTGAGTCAGAAAAAGTCACTGTCGAAGCAGAGCAGTCTCATGCTGTAGTTTGAATGACCTGTTTTGCTACAAACTTTCATCACTATCTTTATTTTGTAAAGTCTACTATTTGTGTATACCTTGGGCAAATGGTTCTAGGTATTTTATTAGTTTGCAAATCAAAAATAGTAGTTAAAGAGCAGTGCAAGTGGCAAATAGAACTACCTTTAAGAGGAGAAAATGAGATTCCCACAAGGGTATGACTTCTGGCTCTAAAAGGACCAAGTGGAATTTAAGGTTCATGAAAGGACAGGGGATTGCTACTACTTCAGGCCAGAGTATGGGCAGAAGTTGCCATTACGAAGAAGGTAATTAGAACTACATGCTTATCCTATATGCTTAACTGCTGGGAACAATAGAAAGTGTACATAAAAACACAAGGAGTACATAGTAACTTACAGAGGCAGACTTGGGTATTGAGCACCTAAGTATATAGCTCTAGGAAGCCCTGTTCACACACACACACACACACACACACACACACACACGCACGCACACACACAACTCTGAATATAAATGCAATTATAAAAATGAATAATTATTAAATAAAAATTAAAACAAAGATAAACGCTTCATAAATGCCACATAGAAAATTCAGGAAAAATGCACAAAAAACATGTTTATTATTTGACTCCTTTTCTGCTATACATAATACAGTATACAAGAATGCATAGTTCATTTGTCTCTACTCTCTTTGTCTTACAGTAATAAATTTTACTTATCATTTTGTAGAGAAAGATTACAAAGATAATCCAGTATTTCTGTGCTATGTTAGTCAAATATGTTTTTATTATTGGTGACCCATGTATATAAAATGACTGGGAAACAGAAACACTCACTATTTTTGGTACTATTATATATTTGTTCTGTACAAATACAAAAAAATACGTATAAATTCTACTTTATCTGATTCCCATGAAATAGATTTATTTTATAATTACATATGCCAGCTTAGAAGTTATATTTCTAGCAGGAGAGAACTTCTACTTTGACTACATAAGAAAAAATTCTCCAGTTAAAGTTTTGTTTAATGAGTGACTGGAAGTCTTTCCTATAGAAGAGCTTGTAGTTTGAACATTTAGTTTGCGTTTCTCTTGTCTGGTGTAGTTCTGATGCTGAGAATAACAGACAGTATGTCAGCTTTTCTGTTGCTGGGACAAGATATCTGATGGTTACAGTTTAAAGAAAGAAAAGTTTCTTTTGGTCGACAAATTCAGAAATTTCATTCCCTGGTTGACTAGGTCCAAACTGGAAATATCATGGCAGAGAAGCTTGTCAGAGGTAAACTGCAAAGTACAGGTCCAGGAAGCAGAAATTGCGATAAATAAAATATGGTATTTGCCCACTGTGGAATACTACTCTGCCATAAAGATACACTTGAGTCACTTGTAGGAAAATGAATACACTTTGAGACTGCTATGTTAAGTGGAGTAAATCAGACACACAAGCTTCAACACTTCACAGCTTCCTTATATGAAACAGTTCATATATAAATGAAGTTCGAAATAGATATAATAAAGGCCAGGGAGTTAGCTCAGTGTTTCCGGTGCCTGTCTTGCAAGTGCAAGCACTCGGGTTCGATTCCCCGGAAAACACATAACAATACTGGCCGTGGAGACTCACGCCCAGCAGCAACCAGTACCACATACCACAGTGCCGACGTGGTGGCTCACGCCTGTAATCCCAGCACTCGGGAGGCAGAGGCAGGAGGGTTGCTGTGATGTGAGTTTGAGGCTGAGCTTGGGCCAGCCTGAACTACAAAGTGAGACCCTGTCTCAAAAAACCTAAAAAAAAAAAAAAAAATAGATATAATAAGAAAAAAGAAATATCAAATAATTTTACTGATTTCTAAGTATGTTTTTGTTTTCAATTTCTAGTTTCATTGAAATGGGGTAGAACTCCTTTTGCAAAATTTCTGTCTCTTTGGATTTTTTATTGTTTATATGAGCAGGGTCTATTTTGATAGTGTTGAATCCTAACTACAAGACTACCAAAGCAGAGCCTATTTTAAATAAAAATATGTAAATTTCCAGAATAGGAAAATCTCTAAAGTGAGTGGCTTATGGTTAATTAGATTTAAGGGGAAAGAGTAAGGAGATGATAGTTTGTGGGTAGAGTACTATATTTTGGGAGAACAGAATGAACTAAATTTAATTGTAGTCATGGTTGTACAACTCCATTGGTATGCTAACATTTATGAATCATGCACTTTAGATGTGTAAATTATATGGTACACAAATTTTACTTTAATAAAGCTATTATTTAAAATATAAATAAAATTAAACTTTCATACAAAAAATATCTGCTTCGCTATGGTTGGAGTCCCTCCAAAGTTCAGGTGCTGCCCACATGACATTGTTAAGCAGTGGGGCCTTGAAGGCCTCATCTGTGGGATTCTGTGAGAGCAGCATCAAAATGGACTGTGATATCACTCATCTAAAATGTTCAGAAATATAAATCAAGTTGCACCTGGTGGCAGGTGCCTATCATTCCAGTACTCTAGGGAAAGTTGATGGTAGGATTCCAAGTCTGAGCTCAACACTGGCAACTTGGCTCTTAAAATAAGAATTGAAAAGGGTTGAAAAATATAACTGAACACAAAAGCCTGAGTTCAGTCCCCAGCACACCTTCCATACCTGTGGATGAAATCCTGCTTAAAGGCCTTCCTAGGTTCCTTCTAAGAGTAAATCCTAAACTGGCCTCCTATAATAATGACTTTGTTATGTAAACTGTTTCATTGAGAACAACTTTCTTTTCCCCCAAATCACAAGTGTGTGCTTAACATATTTTATAAAAACACATTTGCTTTAATAATTCTCATAAAGACAGAACATAATCACAACCTCTGGCATGATTCTGATTTTGAAAATCACAGATTAAGCTTTGAACTTTATATAAACAGATTTATACAAAATATACTACTTGTGTCTAATTTCCTTAGCTTTATGTCACATTTGTGATAGATTGTTGCTGTATACTTTCATTATATCAGTTTATCACCATTTATATTCATTACATGTTCACTGAGTATGTTGGTAGTTGTCAGTTGAGATTATTACCACTGAAAAGATTTTAGATATTCTTTTATATGCCTTTTGGATATAGAATGAAATTCCAGTAATTATGTTTCTAGAGTGATAAATGCTGGATGATAACGTTTAGCTGTTCAACTTGAATTGATACCACCAGATACACTTCCAAAATTTTATCCTAATTTACACATAGCTTAGCTGAAACTTTGGAATGTCCAACCTTTTTATTTTAGACATTCTGGGGGCTTGTATACAATATATCAATTGCTTTTATAATCGGCATTTCTTTAATGACCAGTGAATTTATCACTTTTTTATATGGTTGGACTATTTGGATGTTCTCTCCAAAGCACATATAAGACTTTTCACCACGTTTCTATTTGAGCTCTATCTTTTTTCTTATAGATGTTTTCAGGTTGATAGCTTTTTTAAAAAAGAAATTTTATAGTTAGCTAATCATTATGAAACACACCTGTAATCCCAGTACTCAGAAGGATACAGCAGAAGGTTTGTCATGAGTTCAAGACTGATGTTTGTTACAGAATGAGTTCATGGCATGACCCTTCATAGGGAGACCCTGTCTCAAAAACAAAAACAAAAGAAGCATCTTAATGAATTAAGAAGAAATTAGTTACATTAGTAAAACATGAAATGGTTAGATGAAAATAAATGACTAAGTTTAGTTACATAAATCTAGAGGGTATTTGCCTTCTTTCACTGTAAAGACTGTTTCATTTTTAAATTTGAAAAATGCATAGTTCATAAAAGTTATCTGTATGATACATGATGACCTGAGTCCAATTAGCACATAGGGGATGCACATAGTTCTACTTTCCAAGTTTCCAGGTTTTCCAAGGAACTTATTATAAACATACAATTCTTTTTTTAAGGAATACCTTCAAATTCCTAATTGAAAAGAGAAAAGTAATCTTATTCTACCTCATTTCTCAATGTATTTATTTCATTTGGACAGAGCTGAAAGAAATCTTTGTATATTAGTTTCCATGTCTGTTATATTTAAAAATTCAATACAATTTCACAACTAGAACATACACTGAGCTTATTTATGTCCTGTGTTATCACTACAGCAATTGTCCGTTGTACTAGAATGTTTTTTAGCATGGTGCTAGCAAACTGAATGTGAACAGTGCTAATATTTTTCAATTTTCCTATTATTTCTTATGCCTTTTCTTTTTTCTACATACTCTACACTGCTCAAAAATAGTCACTCCATCAATTGTTCACTAGATTTAATCACAAGTAGAAGGTGGAAATTTAAACAAGCTTTCCTAAAAAGCAGGATATGTGGACAGTATGAGAAAAGATACATTTTTATACCACTGATCTCATAAAAATTATGAAAACAAACTTTGGCCCTAAATGATAACTCATCATCCATTTTTAGGTTTTGTTACACAAATTTAAATTTCAAAATCATCTGTTGTGAATATAATGAAATCCATGCTGACAATATTAATCAAATTAGAGCTAGGATTCTGGTAATTAGTGTTTTCTTTTATGAAGGAAGTTGCATCAACAGTTTTTTCCATCACATAGCTCTATATAAAACAGAAATAAAAAAGAATTAGGACACAGACTGCAGAAGATGTAACAATATCACTATGGTTAATTTTTGTTTCACACGTGAGTCCTGAAACAAAAACACTTTCTAAAACTGCAAACTGTTAAAACCAAAATTGTGCCATCCTTCATTTTCAGCACAACTGGAAGATCAAAAGTGAAGAGGTTTTGATAACTGTACAAGTTAGACTTTCCTAGAATTTGAAATTTTTTAAGTAGAAAATGAGTCATTATGGATGAGCATATTGAACTTGCAAGAACTTGACTGTTTTGATACTTTATGCCTGAATGTTTTCCAACTTCCTGTACCATAGATACTTCCCACACACTGGAATGTCTTACAGCTGTATTCAGAGTAAAGGACACCAGGCAGGAACATCTATCTTGCAAAGAAAGTCCCTCTCTATATAACATTCATTTAGCTGTCGAAACAGAAAAAGGCTGTCTGACAAATGTCTACATATCACAGTGTTTCTGTGAGCTCATTGTCTGAGGTTTGTTCCACATTTACATTTAAACATGTTTATTATATTTATTGTTCACATATTGAGGTCTCATTTTAATTTTAAATGATGTGTTCACACTATTTGTGCAGTTATGAAAAGCCACATTTTATGCGGTAAAGATAAATTAGTTGTCATTAGTGGGGTTTTATATATTTATAATACAGAAAGGATGCATTTATAAATTTTACATTATTTGAATTGTAGCCTTTAGTAAGACTTGATAGAAACATAAATACTATGAAACACATTCTCTCTATCAGATAATTATCACAAACAGTGCTATTATAAGCCTGTCTTCTTGTGCTCTAAATAAAATTAAATGTCTTGGTTTTAATCGGTAAACTTCGTCTAGGATACAATTGGAGGCTGAAAGACATGTTGGGCTATCAAGGGCATTCAAATTCTGCAACTATCCAAGCTCAGAGAAAAATGTGTAAGACGAGCAGCAGTTTTGGAATCTTGTCTTTTTTTGTATTTGTTATCTCTTTTCTAGGGATTTTTACTTCCTGGATACGTAGTAATACTCGTATTAATAGTATACTCTTACAGTGATATTATAGTATATTCTTATATTAATCTTTTTTTCTTGAAAGAAAAGAAGATAATTTACCAATTCTTTCCAATAAAGGGATAATGATCTAAAAGATTCTTTGTGTTATATTTTATCTTAACAGTAATTTCTGGGAGATTATGCTGCTTCCTCAAAAGAGATAAGTGTTGATGTTCTCAGCTGTGTCCTTTGCTCATTCCCGTCTTCATGTCTCTTTTCTTCCCTCCTTCCGCCTTTCCCCTTCCTTCCTTCTTTCCTTTCATTCTCCTGCCTAGCCCCCTTCCCTTCTTCTCTTGTATCCTCCTGCCTAAAGTCAGAGCAAAGTCCAACCCTAAACCAATCTTTAGAAGATCCTGACTAGAAGCAGCACCTCTTCTGGACACAGGAGGACTTTGAAGAGATTCTATAAACTCCTGATTCTGTATAATTAATACCTGCCAGCGATAGTAAGAAAATTAATTAAAATGTCTTTCAAAATTTTCAGGCATCTTTTCATTTAAATAAAGTATTTCTAAATGAAAAGATTTTCTTGGTGTGACTTTCATATCCACGTCTTTACTTCTTATCTTGTTCATTCATTCGTACACTGAAGTAGTATTTATTTCCCTTTTACCCTAAATATTTGGATGACCTGTTAGGTAACACTAACTAGGTCCTGGTCTCAAAGAGGAATCACTATAGGAAGAACTACACTTACATTTCTGAGTCTTATTTTTCAGCATAAAATTATTCCAAAATATTTGGGTTTTGATAACTAAGATATGACTTTTGAGAGAGATTATTTAATAATAATGTGTTCACAAAGTTTTAATGATATTTTGTAATTTGCAAAATCAGGTACACCAAAATTCATCATAGAGACCCCACAATAAATGCCTGCAGTTTTGAAAAGGATCAAAGGCAATTATTATTACATTAAACAGACCTTGTTTAAAGCAATCAGATGTAATTATTAGAAATTTATATCTGGGGCTGGGGATTTAGCTCAGTGGTTCCACTGTCTGCCTGGCAAGTGCAAGGTACAGAGTTGTATCCCCATGACCACATATCTCAATGCCGGGCATAGTGGCTCACACCTGTAATCCCAGCACAGGGGAGGCAGAGGCAGGAGGGTTGCTGTGAGTTTGAGGCTCACCTGGAATGCATACAGAGTTCAGAACCAGTCTGAACTACAGAGTGAGACTCTGTTTCAAAAAAAGAAAAAATTGTGTCTGTACTTAGGTACCTCAGTAAAAAAATTCAATTTGAAAGAAGATATTTTGACTTTTTAAAAAATTTACATTCTTGAAAAGATAGTCATATATGTGAAAATATGAATTTTTCTTTTTTTGTAGTAAAAACAAAGTATTTTCATAGAATCTGGCATGATAAGGCATATATGGAAATATATTTTTAAAAAGTCTGTTACTTGTGAGGTAAAATAGATTTTTCTTAAGTATTATGTCATCTTGTGGCAACACTGAATTTCAATGAAGATTACCTTCCTATCTTATCAAAAGCTCAGATTATTTCATGAAATAATATCTATTCTGAATACCAGCACCTGAAACATTATGCAATAGGTGCTAAATCTTGAGATTTTTAACTTTTTTTTTTTACAATTCTGCTTAACAAGTGCATCTCTCTGTTCTGTTTATCTATTTCCTTCAAGGACCAACTCAACTTTCATTCCTGAAAGCTTTACTATTTAAAAATTACTCAGTCTTAGCACACACACAGATGATATGATATGACCTTACTGATAGGCATACACATTTGTACGAATTATAACTTACTAGTGATTTTTCATTTTATTATTAAATAAAAATTATCTTGGAACCTTTATGTATTTATTTTGACTGAAGCACATTTTCTGTGGGAGTAGTTTTACCCAGGGCTTCTTACCTAAGAATTTCATAGAAATTGTGTGTGTGTGTGTGTGTGTGTGTGTGTGTGTGTGTGTGTGCGTGTGTGTGTGTGTGTGTGCACATGCATGCATGCCCATAGATTTAATCTCTGTGTTTTAACTCTTCTTTGTCAACACAGGTGTAGCCCTTCATAACCCTTCATAAAAGAGTAAGCCGAGTTGCCTTTTTAAATTCACTTGAGAATCTTTGTCTTTGAAGCTCTTTAATCAATCTTCATACATGGTAACTGGCATATACACCCTATTCTGTAAAATTTTCTAATCAAAATTCACTAGCTTTTTTCCTTTCTTCTTCAGTTTAAGGAGTGTACAGAAGATATATATATATCTTCTTTTAAAGTTTTGAAATTTATGGGACAAATTATATGGATTCTCCTCCACACTTTCAGCACACAAGGTAGATATACTTTTGCTCACAGCAATATGTTCAAAGACTCCCAGTGAACGTCTAACATTGCAGATAGGACCTAATCCTACATATACTGTTTTTTTAATTTTTTTATTTATTTTTTTATGAAGATATGCATTTGATACTTTGACACTAAATTAGATATGGCAAGAGAATAAGAAAAATAATACTATAATGATTAACAGTATATTAAAATCAAAAGTATTTAAACTTATAAAATATTTATTTTAAAGCTTCCATTTAACATTTTCAGACTGAAATTAACTGAGCTGAACTAAACCAAGGAAAAGAAAATGGTGGATAAGGGAACTACTGAATACATTAATTACTACAGTCTGAAGGTACTTTAGATCTTAATTTCTCCTGAACTATAAATGTCATTAGAACAGCTTCAACTTGAAGTTACAGCTCTCCATCTTCTAGGTGCTGTAGGCTGGATCAGCACTGTGCCCCAGAGCCTCATGTGCTAAAGAATTTCTCTCCCAGCCTGTGGCAATATGAGAGTGGTGGTATCATGAGGCCCTGCAGAGTGAGACAACTTTGGATCAATGAGAATGTACCTTTGTAGGGGATAATGAGGCCAAACCCTTCTGTTTTGTTCACATTTGCCTCTGTCCATAAGGTGAGTGGTTTTATTTTGCTACATGCTCCTATTATTCTGTACTTACTGGCTATAAGCCTGGTATATTGGAGTCAAATGATTATAGATTGAAACTTTTAGAACAATGTGTCATAATAAACCATTTTTAAAAATTCAAATCTGTATTGGTACAATATATGTACACATCATATCACTTTCAGCACTGAGAACCTGTACCAGTACATGATATGACATGACTTAGTTTTCATTTTTTCCCATTCCCTTACCCACTATACAATCCCCTCTATATACATAGCCTCTATATACATAGGCTTTTCCTTTTTTATTACCATAACATTATTTTTGTATAAGTTGATTATCTCAGCAATTTGTAATTTCAGGGAAAGCTGGAAAACAACCAAGATTTGGTGTCTTTAGAGTTCTTTTTTTTTTTTTTTTTATGTTTGCAGAAGTTAGGTTTTGTAGCAGTATTTATTTGGTCAAACACATAAACAGAATTCCCAATGTTATTTCAAACAACTGTATCTCTAATGATCTAGTGACATAGTTCATTTTCCTGAACATATTACTTGGGCGATTCATGTTACACTGAAGGTCACTTTAACAATTGTATTGTCCTTGTTTCATTTCAGATAAATTCACAAAAGTACTTATAACTCTTCCAATGACTCATAAACTGCTCAACCAGTGTTTCTGACTTCCCTTTTAGCAGGTGGGTGGAATGATGACTCTATATAATCATAATTATATTATGATTACTCATAATATAATCAGAGCATTTCTCCATAGGAGGCAGATGTTTATACACGTTGTCCAAGGCAGACAAAAACAGTAGATGATGCCCTCAAGCTCTCCAGGGCTAGCCAGCTTGTTATCACTAAAGGAGGAATTCCAGGACAAACACATCCTGAACATTCTCACTGCAGGTTGTAGGAGCAAATGCTCATGGTCTCTTCAAAGTAGCTCTAATGAATTTCCTGCAAGTGTCTCTCCACTGTGTCATTGCCAAGTGGAACATTTACTGGTGGCTCCTCTCCAGCCTGCACCAGGCCATGCTTCCTCTGAGGGCTGTACAGTTAGGCTAGTTGGTTAATTAACAAGCATTTAATAAATATCTACTGTGTGTGGAGCCCTTGAGCAATTCGGCTCTCTACTTACACGTAGCTCACTTCTGCCCTGAAGCTGGACTCAAGCCCTAGGCTTTTGCCTCCGTTACTCATCATAAATCATAGTGCTTTCGTATGGAATGACATTTTTTTTGTCATTATTTGATTTCCTATTGATGTCAAAGTGTAAACCTCACTTTCTCAGCAAAAATCTAAGCAAAATTACTTTATTTTTCTACTTTTGCTTACTACACTTGAAGATTACTCGGTGATTGATTTGTTCTTACCTAATATGCATTTCCCAAAATATATTCCAAAGAATGCGACTCTTGAAGATATTCTGAGAAAAAATGTTAGTGATTGATGCGATCAAATTAGATTACAAAATGCCACTCACTATTTTCTTTTCTTGATAATATAGTGAAATTTGAAGACACTCTAGATTTTGAGGCCTTATATGACAAAGAAAAAAAAGATCAATGAGGTTTTTGCTAAACTTATTCAATTATTTTATGCAATGAAATATAATTTCTAGGAATTACGTATGAATTTAGTTATATGAAATAAGAATTAAGTCACAAAAGCAAACTTTTAAATTGTGTTTGGTTTTCATTCTTTCTGAGAACAATCAAATGCCTGGTTATTTTACCCACAAATAAAAGTGTTCTCTCTGTTTATTGAACACTCTTTTATATCCCTCAAAATCATACTTGTACGGAATAATTTACATTTTGCATTCTAGCAATACTTATCATCAATAACATAATCATGGTAGTCACTATACTGGGGACATAATATCTGTTCAGCTCTGCGGCATTTTGTTTGGAATATCTTGAAAGATGACAAGCAACGCTGTGCAGATAATGAGTTCTGTTTTTCTCAAATGACCTTGATTGTGTATTGAGAAATGCAAGGGAAGTAGATGCAATATTAGTTGCCCTGATGATAGTCAGGGTCCATTTAGTTGGTCAGATTAGCTCTGTTAGTCTTTGTCCTAAATAGAAAGGGACTGTCATGTGGCCAAATTGTCTAAATAAAAGGTTCTATGGCAGATACTTACAATACACTCAGAGGACATTAACCCAGACAATTCCCTTGTCACCAGATTGAAACTGCGAGCAGGTCCACAACATTATTTAACCCTCAAATACATTCTGTGGAGTATTTTGCCTGCAAAGTCAAAGAAGAACACTATTCCGATCCAAATTTTGTTTCCATGTTGATAACATTACCAGATGTACGATTGCAGAGTATGAGAAAATGTCCCATAAGCCAAATATTTTGCTAAATTAAGAGGTGAAATACTCTAATTTGATAAGTGACTGGAGAGTGGGGAAGTTTGATTTAGTACTACGTTTAATAACAAATGGTTTTCTCTATTCTGCTCAAGCTGTTATTTTATTTATTTATTTATTTATTTTAGGTTTTTTGAGACAGGGTCTCGCTTTTTTGTGGTTCAGGCTGGCCCTGAGCTCAGCCTCAAACTCACATCACAATCCTCCTGCCTCTGCCTCCCGAGTGCTGGGATTACAGGCCTGAGCCACCACGCCCGGCACTGGGGTATGTGGTACTGGTTGCTGCTGGGGTGGGTCTCCACACCCAGTATTGTTATGTGGTTACCGGGGAATCGAACCCGGGCCCTTGCGCTTGCAAGACAGGCGCCGGAACCACTGAGCTAACTCCCTGGCCCCCCAAGCTGTTATGTTTTTAAGACCCAGCATTATATCTCTTACTTTAAAACAATTTCAATCATTAAAAATATTATAATACAGATTTCTTGAGTACTCATTATGTTGCTTCTGCTAATGAAAATACTTTATATAAAATAGCATAATTACATACATCGAGAAGTTAATATTAAAATAATGCTTTTTCCTGAATCAAATGCCTAATTTTTCAATTTTTCCCACTAATTACTTGTTGTATTCAAGAATCTGATTGTGTTACATTTAGTGCCCAGATTTTTTCTTAACTTAGAATGAGAGATGATTTCCCATTTTGTCTGTGTCTCACACGACCTTGATGAGTTTGAAAAGTGCTTCTTATTTAGGTGGAGACACCTCTCTACATAACAAAGTATTTTCTCTTCAGGTTCAAGCTTGGGTCACAAACTACTGTATGACCTTCTGAACATATCCTGTTTGGTCTGATGATGTTATCTTGGTGATTTGTACAGCATTTCTTATTGTTAAATTTCTATTTTTCCCTCTAAATTTATTATTTTATGGAGAGACCCTTGGGAATTGTGCAAGTATTTCATTCGCACAAATTTGACTGCTAATCTTAACATGTACTTAGTACTCTTCTCTGTAATATGAACTTACCAAATTATTTATCAAATGATGAAGCACTATAATTTTTGTACAATTATTAACTGGAATTCTAATATAAAGAAGGGATGCTTCTTTTGCCTAATTTTTTTATACATTCAGTTATTCATTTGAATCCATACAGACACACATATTTTGTTTGATCTGTGAGAAATCATTACTATGTTTAGGACTCTTCTCATATTAACCTGATTTTATGTACTGGAAACTCCTTTAAATTAGTTCCTACAACTCTCATCCTTTTAAGATGTTTTTTCCATTTCTTTCCTTTCTGACAATCTATTTTTCTATTGCCCAAAGATTTCCCAGCTCTGGAATCACCCATTTTTTCCAAATATTTCTGTTTCTTTGTTTTGTGAAATTGTGATTAGGAGATGAGAATAGACATCTGGAGTACTGATTGCTACTTACTTTTGACTACATGTTTGTAATGCTTTAATCTGACTGTGCATTGATGACACTGGTAAAGTACCTCTCTGATGAAGTCTATCTATTTATAATAAATACTTCATTTTATGGAACTCTGCTGAAATGGAAAGTATTTTGAAAATAAATGAAACAAAGTCTATTTTTTTGAAAACTATGCACGGCATGATCCAGCAAATGTTGCTAGGTTGAAATTTAATGGAAAGAGGGTAATTCTACCAAGAGAGATTTTAGTGTCCCACATCTTACCTCATTTTTACTGCTGCAGTGAATAAAACCTTGAGCAGTTTTCCAGGGAGTCTAATTTATCTAAGAATGCAATCAATCATACAATTAAACTAAGAATGCTGAGCATCATAAGTCAAAATGCACAAGAATATCTCCACATTTAACTCTCTTCTCACTAAAGCATTGCAGGGTCCTCTCTGGTTACTTTTTGTGTTGACATACATAACAGTTTGGATGTCAGAATTTGAGATATATGAAGAGCAGAGGGCAGTTGTTAAAGGAAGTAAGTGAAAACTGTAGCAAGCAAATACTTAAGGTAAAACAAGCCTTTCATTATGCACATACGGTCTGGACATTTTTACCACTTTCTCATCTGTAGCTGAAATCAACTTGTTAGAAGATCTCCAAAGGAAACTTTGAGGTGGATATGTAAAAGGTATCTGATATTTTTATTAAAGGAAAAGTAGTAAAGCTATACATAGGAGTTAACATTCATCGTTCATCGAGAAAGACTGCTCTCACAAATAGTATACAGAAAAAGGAACACGTTTCCACTAAGACTGGCATTTATAGATGGGAGGTGATCTGAAATTTATAACATGGAAATGTAGATTCTACGGATGCAAGTGGCATAGCACTGGGTAGGACTGGGGATCAGATTTAATTTTACTTGCTTCATAAATGCATACATGCATATCTTCTACTCTAAAAATACACTACGCATATTTACTTGCCACAGATGTCTGATGAGTCACTGCATAGTATGGTTGGGATAGGTGAAAAAAATTTGAGTGTCTAACTGAATTGCAACTAAAATAAATATCATATTTTAAAATAAACTATGAAGGTTAAACATCTTGAGCAGTTTAAAGTTGCCTTTACCTTTTTGATAAACAGGCTATTTGTGAAGTTTTTCTCTTTTCTTATTTGAGATGTTCACTTGTTCTAACAAGTACTTCTGAAGAAAAATCATCTTTTCAATTTTCAACCATGAAGTGCCCAGAGATTTTACCTATTACCAGTGGATAGTTCTCTATATGATACTTGGTGATCAGAAATTTTACTATCACAAATGAGATTCTGAATTGGGAGGTGAGGAATGCCAAGGGTAGAATTTAATTATGTGGAGAATATTAGTTATTACCCAACTCAAGAGCAGATTTCTCACCTTTAACAGGTAATCAACTGTATTTTCCACTTTTACTTATTTATAAGGTGATATATTCAACAATTCATTTTTAGAAATTCTGAAATGTTAAAAAGTTCTTTAGTTTTAGCCAGTAGGCTTCCTTGTGATTCATGTGGTAATTCTATATTTTTCCTCTACAGTAACTACATTAAATCCAGTACATTTCTTTAGGATAGACTGTGGCTATGTTTTTAAAATAGCCAAGTCTTAACCATCCTTCATATAATGTCAGTATAATACTCCTTCCTTCTCCACAGTTTCATAGTGTGTAGATAAGGCAGGGCTAACCTGGCTGCTCAACATCCTTAAGAGCTCCAATTTAAAATACTGGCTCTGCCAATCCTTTTGTCCAAGAAATCCTCTCTGATTTACTTTGTGAAGGTCTCCTGACTCAGATCTTGACTCTTTACTAGCAGTTTAGTTCTTGATTACTTTTTGTCTTTTAATTTGATGTTCTTCCCTAGGTGACCACTGCTGGGGCCTCAGGTTCACTATATCTCACAAAAACCAGCTTTAACAAATCCATATTTAATTCTGCCCTCAAGAAGTACAGTTTTGGGCAGAATTCTAATCCTGGGAGTGGTGATTAGGCAGAAAGTCTAAATTAAGATTCAGTTATTATGAATTGAGACGCCAAACCCAAATAAACTGATTAAGTTGAATTTTCCTTTCTGACTAAGAATATTAAGTACCTGATGTACAAATTTTCCTTAAGAGAAAGTAGGTATTTTTTACAAAACAAAGTAATATCTCTACTAGAGTCATTATCATCACTATCACTATGTAAGAACACTTATAAAGACAACTACAAAGGCCAAAAATCTAACTCAAATTTTAAAATCCTCAATTAAAATGTAAACCTTAATTTGCTTCCATCCTATTGAGGGAATAAGATAATTTTCAAGTTTCTGGGCTCAAACAATTTATAATCTTACAGAAAGAATAAAATGATTAATACATTGAAAGTGAAAAATGATCTTTTATAAAAGTAATTGAAAGACTAAGGGCATTGAGAGCATTCATCTCAGAGAACACTAAACATGAGCTGAGTGGTGAGTCAGAGGTAGGAGTTAGCCAAAGTGGGGGGGAGGATGGAGCAGGTTAAGCAAACAGTGAGCCTCAATGCCAAGCTGACAGAGAGACTTTCTTTACATACATTCTAGGAGCTTGATGAGAGATGCATGTGGATGAGAAAGTATGTGGGAGTCAAATAACACAAACACCAGACAAAACTACAAATACATCTGCGTTATTCTTGAAAGAAATAGAAAAATCACTCAAGACTTAAAGCAGGGGAGATACATCATGAAATTTAGGATACTCATGTGAAGACTGGACTTCAGGCATGAAACTCATGGAAAGGAGACCAGCATATGCCACAGTGAGTGATACTGGAGTAACTGTAGAGAGAAATAAAGAGAATTTTATATAATGAGAAATGTGGAGAGTGCCAGCTCTTGAAAGATAAGGGTTTCTGTCTTTTGTTCATTGCTTAGTCCTAAGAATACAGAATTGTGCAAAGTACATAGGTAGCATATACAAAAATAGAAAAGACCAGAGAGCTTCATCAGTAAGAGCGAAAAAGGTCAGAAGCCTGTATCCATTTTAGTTGTAAATCCTCTGGCGATTTCTTTAAAATATAAATCAAAATTGGGGGCAAAATATGGGAGGTGTATTTACTGGTTGTGTGGTGTGATCCAACCGTAGCCTTCTGACAAGCACAGGAGACGTTGACCACAGGCAGGTCCCAGGCCTGCCCCACCCAAGGCCCAGCCAGGGCCGGAAACTGAGAGTAACCTCCACCGGAACCTCAGGCCTGCCGCAGACTGGGGACACGCTCGCCTCTGTTGGATAGCAGCACTGTCTGCACTAAAACAGGGAAGCACAGATTGAAGTGATAACTATCAAGTTGTCGCAAAAGAAATTAAATTTATCATAAGCAAACAAACTGAGCAACACATTTCCGGTAAAAGAAACGTGAAATGCATTTGCACTTGCAAACACTCCCTGTCAAGTCCTCTTATTCCTGTTAGCATATAGAACGTCTATCCCCAAACTTCATGCTACAAACTTCAATTATTTTATTTTTCTCAATATGAACAGTGTTTTCCCTTAAGTCATATTCTGACAGATAGCTCTGTTCTTATACCCCTTTGTCTCATCCCCAGACAGACAACTCTTGCTTGTGAGGTGGCTGAAAAAAAAAATTATTTTTTTCAAGTCAAAGCTGTTAAAACAGACAGTGTTCCTTTCCTTAGATGCTCCCCTGAAACCTCTAAATCTCTAAGCAACAATAGGCTCAGCTGACAGTCCTAATCTGAGACATTTAAGAGGATTTGAGAAAAGATTTGGCTTTTGTTTGTTGTTTGTTGATATCTGGAATAAGGAAAGAGTATTATTTCTAGCCTTTCAAAAGAGCGTTTCAGAGATTGCTTTGAGAATAGGGCTGGGGACTGGGATGCCTCCTCCTCATCCCCCTTATTGGAACATCACTAATGGCTCACTGCAGAGCCTGCCAAATAGAGATCTACCTCTCACTTCCAAGCAAATAAAGGCAATAAAATGACTACCAATGTATTCAGTATCTGTTATCAGTAACTCAAATTACTCTGAAAAAAACCAAATATATTTCTGTCATTATTAGTGACTCCAAAAAGATAAAGATAGATGGAATGATCATTGGAAATCCATCAATCATATCTATACACTTCATGTACACTTCATGCAATGAATAAACAATCTCGAACTTAGTATTATGTCTCCTGAGTAAAAAGATACGTCATGAGATTTGGATCAGAGGAAATAGATTCAATGATTCATTTGAAAGTTAGTTGGAAAGTATGTCTCTTTCCATTGGTCACAGCTCAGGTACTGGTTAATAGCACTTGGGCACCACAATTTAGAAGCGTGTGAATAGTGCTGTTCTTCAAGACCAAGATCACCCTGGACTCTGCTTT
>PVIR01018715.1:0-33002 GCA_004026965.1 Petromus typicus | reverse complement strand
TTTACTGTTATATATATGGATTACCTAAAACAAAACCATTGAGATATACTTAATCCTTCAAAAGAAACATCACACCATTCTCATTAGTTTTTGTTTGATCTTCTATATTTGAAGTCTTGATTCTCTCTATATATTGAATATCTTTAATTTTGCACTCTTCCTGCTTAAATATTTTACCATTCCTGTTCAATGCTGTCTGCAGGTTTTATAGTGAATATGGTGAAGTTTTGGTCAAGTTTAGTAATGACTTTGTACGTTGACTTACTCAGTTTTTCAGTAAGAATTGTTTTCTTAGTGATCAGGTTAAATGATAAGCTTTCCTTCGCTGTATATTTAGAAAACAGAGGCTCTGAGACATGCTTTACACTCTGTTCCATATTAAAAACAGGACAAAAATCTACAAAATTGTTGAAAATATTCCTTATTCCTGAATGGGATATCTATAGCCCACAATATATCAAAATAGTCTTCCATTTTTCATGTTTTCAAAGGATATAGATGCAAGCACTGCCTATTGCAAGTAAAGTATTTAGAATAAAAATGAGAGTTTCACAAATTAATCACTTTTGAAATAACATGTTTGTGAATGCAAACAAATCAATTATTAATTTGTAAAATTAATAAGAAGGTGCAGGGAAAAGAGTAAGTCATATTAAAAAGATGAGTTGGACACAAGAAAGATTAGCAGGCATATGCTATACACATTAGCCACAAAGAGCACTATACAGGGAAATATTTCTCAAATAAGTCTATTTGGCTCATATTTCCAAAAATGTTACCTCATTTTGACAGACTATGTAGAATATATATACATATATGTCACATTATATATACATAATAATTTATATATATGAATTTTCATATTAAAAATGACCATGATAAAGTGCAATAACACTAGTAAAACATTTTTAAAATAATCTTAAACCTTAATTCCCTAAATTGTTCTTTATAAGGACAGACTTCAGCTTCATACAAGAATGATAGGGGCAGTATAAAAGAAGAAATACTTCTCAAATACTAAAATGAAAGATTCAGTAGACATTAAACTATTGTAAAAATAATTTAAAAAATGACTTTGGTGTGACCGGTAACCAGTGTTTTAAAGATTATTTGAAGACAAAAAGAACTTAATATCATATCCACCCCGTCCTTTAAAACTATTTGATTCTTTTATGATGTGAATAAATTGTCTGTGTTCATGGATCCTAGGCTTTGCATTAATGTGTAAACAGTAAGTTCAGTACCTCTGCTATATGCTGGATAATATCTAGGTATCATTTCCTGATTAATTTGACCCTGACATGATATTCATTCATTTTTGTTACCATTGGAATTTTATCAAATGAAATGTGTTTCCTACTAAATAGTTTATTAGCTGAATTTTAGTCAAACTGGAAAACTTAATTTGTTTTCTTAAACTCAAATAGTGTCATAATATATTTTTATACTTCCACTTGTGTTTAATTGCTATAATGAGAAGTCAACCACTCCATGTATTTAAAGCTATATATTTTCAGATCTACATGATTTAGTTTACTATTTCACACTATTTTTCATCTAAATCAAATTAATACCATTGAATATCAAGGTCACAACTTGTATAATTTAACAAAATATTAATTTGAATAAAAGATAATAGTGCACAAAGGTTGTAAGTCTGCCAAAAAGAAAAAAAAATATCAAATCAGTATTACTCTGTGATAAAGAATAACAAGTTTGAGTCATTCCTACTCAAATGGAAGTACATTCAGGACATCCTCATGAGTGAAATAAACAGGTCACAGATCACAGATGTGTAAATACAGTATCTTCTCTGATATGAGAAACTGAAATGTAAATGAGTTCTAAAATGCATGTTAGATGTTGAATATAAACTTTTCAAAGGGGAATGGGGTGGGAGTAAGTAATGAGAAAAAAAAACTGATGTTAACAAAAATATGGAAACAAAGATTATATATTTAGAGGTGTATCTAGCTGGGTAGTGGAATAGGAAAAAAATGAGAATAAGTCATGTCATGTACAGGTACAAACTGTCGATGTTAAGTATGATCATGATATAAATATATATAAAATGTACCTATTTCACAATAAAAGTTTCAAAAATCAAATCACCCACTACTCTTAAGGAAAATAATGTAGTGTTATGATTATGGCTGCTGTTCACCATATTCTGTAGTTCAAGCTACAACACTCCTTTAGTCCTTGTTTTTCTTCCTGGAAGTGAGGATGACAATGATATTTCCCTTATGCAGTACTCGGAACATTAGCTAAAACAGGAGCATGGTTCAGACAGATCAGGTCTGAAGTAGACTGCTTAAAATAGAAGCCAGGCCTTTTATGGCAACCACTTCTTGACACTACAGTGCCATACTCTTGACAAGGATCAGTTTTGTTTTACTTCATTTGTTTTGTTTTTTGAGACAAAGTCTCACTTTGTAGTTCAGGCTGGCCCTGAGTTCACTATGTAGCACCAGTAAGCCTTGAACTCACAGAAATGCTCCTGCCTCTGGCTCCTAACTGCTGGGATCACAGGTGTAAACCACCACTTTGCGTATTGTGGTATGTGGTACTGATGACTGGAGGGCATGAGTTACCATGCCTGGCATCGTTGTATGTGGTTATGGGGATTGAACTCTGAACTTTGCAGCTTGTAAAGCAGGTGCTGGAACCACTGAGCTAAATCCCCTGCCAAACAGTAAGATTTGAAGGGCATAAATAGATAGATATCAATTTTTCTCAAATATATATATATATATATATATATATATATATATATATAAAAAGATTTGCCTCATCAGGGTAAATCCTGCTTTAATATGAGCTTTACAATCCAAATTTTCTTTTAAAACTCCACCAGGCTTCTTGGAAAGTTAAAAGAATCAGAGCTTTTGTGTACATAATAATCAATATCTGGAGGAATATTCTTTTCTATGGAACATTTTGTAGAAACATGTACCCAAATTATATGCAGATAGTAAATAAATTTAGTAAATAAATTAATTAAATAGGTAAACTTGACATCAACACAAAATTCTCACTAACGACTAAGTGGTAACCTACAGAGAAATTGTGAATATTCTTAGGTACATAATTAAAACTATTTAATAATAAAATTAGATGTAACTACAACATCTTATAAAGGAAATATGACAACATCCTCAAAAATTCTGTATCCAGAATGCAATTTATACATATATATGTATATATATAATATATTTCAATATATATATGTATATATAATATATTTCAATATATATATATGTATATATAATATATTTCAATATATATAATATTGAAAGTTTGAAATTAGTGAAAGTTATAATGAACAGTTTACGAAGATGTGATTTTTCTTTCTCCACTGTCAGAATAGGAATATGCTATATTAAAATTCTCCAGTATTATAAAATAATTATTCAACTAAACTCATTTATTTTACAGTACTGTCATTTTTCTAAATATAGTTTAGTTTCACATCTGTATTCTGTTTTTGTAATTGAGTAACCATCAAAGTACTATAAATGCAAAGATTTCTAATTTGATGAAAAATCTTATTTTAATTTATTTTCATGGGAAGCCAACTAAATAAAAATGACCATGTAGGAACTATGAAGCACTTATGAGTACATTTTTGAGGTGCTGCTGAAATTTTCCTAAAATATTATCTCAGTATTGCATTGACAAATATTTGGTGAGAA
Organism: Petromus typicus; assembly: GCA_004026965.1. NCBI lineage: Eukaryota > Metazoa > Chordata > Mammalia > Rodentia > Petromuridae > Petromus > Petromus typicus. Next base: position 29,307 of record PVIR01018715.1, on the reverse strand, counting down.
ATATGAAATGAATATGTTTGTCTAAAAATGAATGTATATCATTTTATAAACTAATTATTTTAACAGGTTCCAACAAATACTGCATATTGTGCTAGTATTCTTTGCACTGATATGAATATCAAGTGAGATCAGTCAGTATGGAACTACATGAAGGGTAGATATTTCAAAATTAGAAAATTTTTAATTAAATTGTAGAATAGTTACATTGTTTTCTGACCTAGAGGTTTATCCTACCTTAGATTGAGTTTTCTAATCTGTAAAACTAAAGAAAAAAAAAAAGCGCTGATAATATCAGTGCAAAACCAGGTACTAAAGCCACTTCACAAACCTAAATATTAAGAACATAGCTGAAAAAAATATGTGTGAAAAATGTGTGTTGTTCTGCAAAGCCATTCCTTGTAATCTGTTATGAGCCCACTTCTCAGTATTAGGCTACTTGGTGACATAGTTCCCACACTCTGTACCACGTTTGGTTCACACCTGTGTACATATATTTTGATTATCACCTCAGACTATCTCATGTTTCAAAGAAAAATGTCTCTTAAAAACTACTCCCCACAAATATGTACATTCTCTCTTCCTCTTCTTATGAGTAATTTGTCTCTTTTTGCAAAAGTCTTTCCATGCCATCAGTCAACAAGGGAAAACATCATAGGAAAAGTCTTGAAATTTTCTAGGCTCTTGGTTTAAGGTGGAAAGGGTATAACTGAACAGAACCTGATTGATTCAGGACATATTTAACAGTCAGATTTTTGAGAGTTACTGACAGATTTCATTCAAGGCATAAAAAAAGAAAGAAGACAATAAAGGAAGACAGTCTGATAATGTTCTAGTAAGACAATAAAAAACTGGATTCCCCAGTACTCTGTGAGTAGGGGAAGCATTTTCTGAAGAGAAAAAAATAGTACATAAATAATTTTGAATGAGGGGCTGGAACTGAGGTTCCCTTGAGAGAGGAAGACTGTCATATTGCATGTACACCCAACTAGCAAAAAAGTTGATAAAGAGATTTACAGACTGTTAATATCACTTAAACTTTAGCCAGGTAAGAAAAATTTTAGAGTAGAGAATTGCAACAATATGGACACACAAATTCTCATTCCTAAATAAGGGAAGACCTAGAACTAAACAGTTTATAGGAATATAACATCAAGTCACCCTTTCTCATCTCTCATTTGTCAATTTTATTTCAAAAGAAATACTACATTTCAATGAGGCATTGCTGACTTAGTTATTTAATCAATAGTTCATCCTTTTGGCCAGGAGGTAAGGATTAAAAAGAAGACAGATATGGCTACTCTCCTTGTGAGGTTTTTGTTCTCATAAGCATTTCAGAGAAAAATCAGATAAACACAAGTAAAATACTGTGAAAAACATCTAGGAGCTGGCATAAATATCAGGTAGATCCCTTTAAATGTGGCTTTCCAAATAAACTTTATTGGGATTTGGATTGTGGTCACAGATGTGTAAATATAGTATCTTTTCTCAAGTATGAGAAAATGAAGATATAAATGAGTTCTAGTATATATAGTTGATACTGTGAAATAGAAAATATTTAAAAGAAAAGAGGGTGTAGGGGTAAATTACTAGGGGAAAAAGAATGTGATAGTAATAAAGAAAAAAAGGAAATAAAGCTTATGTATATAGGGGTGAGGTGTTGCAGGGTGGAGGAAAAGGGGGAAAAATGAGAATCAAGCCATGTCATATTCCGGTACAAACTCTTGATGTTGAATGCAATGATGATGTGTATTCATCATGTACCAATAAAGATTTGAATTTTAAAAAATAAAAACAAAAATATATAATGAAAGCTTTTGTATAGGAAGGCTGGGTGTTTTATCAGCATAAAATTAACACTTTATGCTTAATACATAGTGTTCTTTCAATTATTATATTAGCCAGAAAATATGTAATAGAAATTCAATTCCACTGCTCATTACCATTGCATACAATTATTGTGTTCATTATTATCAGTGTTTGTTTTAGGCATAAACATTCCATTCTTTGTTCACAATAAATACTTTTCAGTCTGAACAAAATGTTAAAGGTGATAATTGGTTCTGTGAGTATTGGTATGATATTCCAGAAACTGTTCTTCCTAAATACCTTTCTCTCATATGCTAACTCTAATTTAATAGTATTATTTCTTAAATATATACAGTTCTACAAATAACATGTAGATTTATTTTAGTTTAAGTATTTATGTGTTTAATGGTAAAAGTCAATATTATAAGCCAATTGAAGTAGAACAATTGAAAAAGTTTATTTGGCAGAGCTACAAAGGCAAGAACTGTTCACTATGGGTAATTGTTTTGCAACATTTTCTTAATTTATCCATACATATATTATGCATATACATTCATGCAGCAAAAAATAGTTTAAAACATTTTCTCTAATACTGTAAAATGTTAACATGTATACAGCCCAAATGTCCATGAACCAGAGTGTGGATAAAGATGTATTTTTTTAAATAATGAAGTATTACTCAGCTATAAAGAAGGAAAAATTAGAGACATTTATAGCTAAATGGATACTATTTGAGGCCAAAATCATTAGTGAAATAAATAAGACACAAATGTGTAAATATGATATACTTTATCTAGTGTGAGAAACTGAAGGTATAAACGAGGTCCAGAATGTATGATATGTATTGTGAAATAGAAAAAAGTCTTCAAAGGGAAAGGGAAAGAGTGGGGAAGAGGAGAGCAGGGGAAAGCATGGGAGGGAATAAAAATATTGATGGGAAAAAAGGAAAAAAATAAAAACAAATCTTATGTTTGTAAGGGTGGTAGGTGAAGAGAGGGCAAGGGAATGGTTAAAAAAAAAGTAAGAATCAAGATATATCATGTACAGGCATAAATTCTAAATAATGAATGAGAACATATTGTATATCTAAAATCTACCAATAAGCTCAATTAAGAAAGAAGAGTGAAACAACAGAATAATTTAGAAGTAAAAAACAAGAGTTGCTAGTGGTAAGAATATGTGAGATAGCAGACATGTGCCATCAGTTGCTATTCAAACTCAGTTGTTAACTTGACAGGCTTTCGGCCAGGCACAACCTTGTGAACCTGTAATCCCAGCTACGTAGGGGCTGAGGCAGAATGAAAATTGGAGTGCAGTCTGGGCAACTTAGAGACTGTATCTTTAAATAAATTAAAATTTAAAAACAGCTAGGGAGGTGGACCAGAACTTGAGCTTAATTCTTAGTACTCAAAACAAAATAGCAAATTAAACAAACCAAACTGAGCAATTTACAGACATTTAACCCAAAATATACAGGATTTTGTTAGCACTGTAACAACTCCATATATCAGTTTATTCATCCAAAAAGTAAAATAGTATGTAATAATAGTGCCCAACTTCATAAGACTACCCTGAAAGTTAAAAAAGTTTTAATGCACACTTAAAATAAAATGATGTCTAGAAAATCACATACATTTCAAAAATTCTATAGTTAACCAGAAAGCCCCTTCATTTCAGCTAGTTACTTTCTATTTCTTTAGCTTGAATGATTTCAACCACCACTCACATGATGAATTCTACTTATTTTGTTGTCTAAATAGGTTTTGTTAATGAGAATGATTTATTCCAGTATGCTTCTATTTGGCTGTATCATTATGAGTATCATAATAATTCTTGACTTTAATAGAATTTCTTCAAAGATTTTATTAAGTATGTTTTGATTACATCAATTTCTTGTGGGTAATATTCATCAAGTCAAATTTTTTTTTCATTAATAAGAAATTTAAGTTTTTCTCTTTTTAAAATCAGAAGTGAATATTCAGTTGCAAAATTTTCTATTGGTGGGTCCATTGTCATGTTTCTTAAATGAAGATATCTTTACACATACCCCGCATTCACTCATAAATGCAAAAATTTTGTTCCACTTTCTCCACAGCAATGCAAATCTATGAGGATATTCTTCTCTGAATTATACTTCTTAGTTTTCACATTGTCAGAGGTGGCTCTACTATTTCTTTTAAATTTTTCTTTAACAAGATCTCAAACTTTAAGAAAGTTTACCCAGGCAATTAGCTTGCAAACACACTGACATGATTTGTATAAAAGTACAAATGCATTGCCGTAATATTTACCATAAATATAGGTAAATATATATACTTTTTTCTGTGAAAGTAGATTTTATATGTTGATGAAAGAATAGGTAGGTGTAATTAATTTACTAAAATAAATGAAAGTTGCTATATGGTTAGATGTGAAGAGAAAGTGAGGAAATAAAACAAACAAACAAACAAACAAACAAACAAACAAAAACCGTGTCAGAGAGTCTCCTGTGTAAAAGAGGAAATAGATCTGAAGGTAACACGAAGGAGAAGGATTAAGAAAAGGCTTTGCTTCTTCTGCTTTTTCCTTTACATCGAGTTTAATAACAAGTTGTGAAAACTATCTAAAAAGTGTAGCTTGAAATCTATGAGAGATAAGGGACAAATTTTGGTGTAAGGTTTATGAAAGAGTGAGAGAAGCTTCCGTGCGAAGGGATTAGCCTTCCATGCAAAGGAAAGAAAACTCGGCTGCTTTATCTGGTGAAAAGGAAATAGGTCTCTGTATCCGGTATCGGAAAGTGAGAGCATTCCTGCTTACAGTCTAATCTTTTTCTGTACAGACAGGGGAGATGTAGTTTTATGGGAAAAATAGTTTGAAATGTTTTGAACTCGGAGAGTAATGAAGCCATGAAATGATCAGTGTAGATATTCTGAGTTAACTGAGAAGGTGAATAAATATAAAATAATTAGACGGTGATATGGGAACCCAAATGAGGTTTGTGATTAAAAATTTTCAAATGTATGGAGAAAAAGTCATATATGTGTTAGGAGTATAAATTTCAATATCTACAATATTTACAGTGAAGGTTTTAACTAAACAGAAATTAGATAATACTGCAAAAACATATGTAAATATGACAAACTCTAGAAATTGAATGATACAACTTTGTTGCTCATGTATAAAAGAAAAAAGTCACAACAAATCATAAATATTTTAATTAGAAATTTAAAATACTCATTTATTTAGAGAAAAACTGGTTCAATATTTATATCAGAAAAGTAGAACACTCTACAATTGATTGTATAAATTTTCACCCTAAGAAGCTAAGCAGAGAGAATAATAAAATTATATAATGTACCAATAAACATTTGAATTTTTAAAAAGAAACAAATGAAGGATCGGTAGTCAATACAATAGAGAAAAAGGCAGAATTAATGAACTCAAATCTTTCTGTGGAAGATTAATAATTTGAATTAACATCTAAATTGGCATAACTTTTTGAAAGAGGAAAAGCATCAATATTAATAGAAAAAAATGCATCATTAAATATATTGTGATCATTGAAGTGGTGAGAAGTGGAAATATGAATAATTTTATGGCAATGAGTTCAGCAACCTAAAGGTAATTGAGTCAGAATTAATGAAAAAATAGGAACAGCATATTTCTATCTCTCACAGAAATTGAATTTCTAATGTGAATATCCCCATAAAAAATGAGAGGTCACCCCGTTGTTCTTACTGGTGAGTTATATGAAATATTTAAAGAAAATATAACACCGTATTTACAGAAATTCACTAACAACATAGAAGGAAAAGTTATGTCTTTCCTAAGTATAGTGTTGCATTACCCTGTGCATACAACCTGGACTCTTTCTGTTGTGAGAAAAAACAGAAAAGGATTTCTAAAGAAGATACTTTCATTAATAGAAAGTAATGTTCCTTAAGAAGTATTAACCAGTGAAATTCACCCTATACAAAGGTAATCAGTAATGACAAGATAATGTCTACTCAGAGATTAATCTTTATTCAAAATTTAAGAAGTTAATTTGAAAGTTTATGAAATAAAAAGCATTTAGCAAATTTCTATTCCCAATTATGTTAAAAATGAACAATAAAATAAAACAGAATTTAAAAAAACAAATGGCACTTTTTCTAAGAATCCTACAAAGCGAATCACAAAATTCCCTTGCTGCACAGTATTTGGCTTCCTTTAAATGAACTCACCCTTTCAGAAACCATAATCTCTTTGGAGCCAATTTTAAAGGGGCTTTGTGAGCAACAGTATAGAGTAGTAGCTTCAGGGTGTATGTTGCCCAAAGTGATTCAACTTTATGAGCCAGCAGCTTGCTCTATTTTCTATGTAAAGGATGTGATGTTGGATCTACAAAATTTGTTGATTTAAACAACTCCAAGCTGGACAGAGCTATTGTAAAGCATTAAATAGTAAATCAAATATTCTTTTTAATTAAAAAAACTACCTCATCTAAACATATCAAATTAAATAATCAATTCATGGATGTATGACCTATCTAAGTTATAAATCAGTGTGGAGATTCCTCAAAAAATAGCAATTACATGTCACATTTTACCCTGCAATTTGCCTGTGGTATACCTTCATGAAATAATTAAAAACATTTTATCACAGTGACATATGTGCATCCATGTTTATTACAGTTCAATTTGTCACAGCTAAATCTTAGAAACAGCCCAAATGCCCATCAAAACGAGACTGGTAAAAAGAAGACATCATTTTTTTATTGTATTTTTCAGCCATAAAGAATGATAAACTAGAGATATTTATAGCTAAATGAATGCTCCTTGAGGGAGTACTCATATGTGTAATAAACAAGACACAGATGTGTAAATACCATATCATTTCTCTAGTGTGAGAAACTGAAAGTGTGAATGAGATCCAAAATGTGTGACTGGTATTGTGAAGTAGTGACAAAATGTTCAACGGGACAAGGTAACTGGGTGAGAGCAGAGGAAAATAAAGAAGGGAACTAAAAAATTAGATGGTAAAAAGGAAAAAAAAAACTGGAAACAGAGCTCATGCATATAAGGGCTGGGGGTATTGAAGAAGAGAAGGCAGGGAAAATGGAAAAATAAGAATCAAGATATATTCTGTACATGAACAAATTACCAATGAGGAACGTGATTGTAACTTATTTCTAAACCTTATCCATAAACTCAATTGATTAAAAAAAGAAAGAAAAATTCACGAGCTTTTCTGACATAACACATCAGCAAACAACACAATCCTAACATCACTGTTATGTGAAAGGAAGGAACACCAAGTATCAGGGTACAGAGGAGAGGCACCACAATGCAGCCTGCTTGGTGAATGTGTCATGATGTTGAATGGTCACTAGACGAGGCTCTCTGGTCCCTGGCTAATTCTTAGCTCCATCTCTCTGAGATTCCTTCCATTACCTGCCATTCAGATTCAAGATCACAATTAACTGTCAACTTTCAAGAAGCACTGCTTCTCCTAGAGAAACTCTACCTGGCTGTTAGTCTTATCCTCACATTTGTGTTGGCTTTTCATATCATTATAGATTCTTTGCCTTGGCTTTTAGTTCTTGGAATCCCAAGTAGACAGTATTGACTTTTTGGTAGCCATAATCTAATGTATATATTATTGTGTGATATATTCCTGGAGACATGTAGATACTATTCATTAAAATTATAAGATATTGTGATTATCCTTCTTGTATAGCTACTGAGTGAAACTTAAGTACATGGCCAACAAGATGCAACTTGTGAATTTCTTGTTGAATAAATTGTGACATTTTGGAAAGACATATGTTACTGCTGTAGATTGCTCATAACATATTTCCTTTCTAGTTAGTACACAATTATTTTTGCTTCATTTGCTACCATTTTTCTTCCTGATTATTACTAATAAATCTGTCTACAGGCAACCACTAATACCTGTGCAAAGCACAAATATTAGGTTGCCTGAAAAATTCCTCTCCCAGTTTAATTAGTCCACCACATTTAAATTTCATCTGAAACAGGGACATATACCATCTGGACATATACCATCCTTTATCTAAATTAAACACACATGTCCTCTAGTCTTGTTCTCATCTGAAACATCCTGAAGCTGACCTTAACTGCCCAATTTCCACCATCATTCTGAGTTTCTGTACTGTAACCAGAATCACTGAGCAGATTCTGTTTATACTTTTCTGATATTTCTGTAGCCCACATTGCCAAAACCTTTCTAATCCCTCTTATAATTGAATTTCAAAATCTTCTGAACTATATGGTAATATATAATCATAGCCATGGTACTACTTCTATGATAACAATTTTCTACATTAGTCATTATTTTGTACGGGCAAAAATACTCTAAACCCCCAATTTAAAGAAAGAGAGTTATTTCAATTCATAATTTCAGTGGGTTTAATCCATAGTTAGTTCCAAAGCAGGAGCAGCATGACAGAAGGTCATGGGGAAGAAACTCCTCAGCCTACGTAAGTATAACATTGAGACAGAAAGGAGAACCCAGACACAAAACACTCCCTGTCAGTTCCTTCCGACAGTAAGCAACCTTTTCCAAGCAGACTATGCTACTTAACAGCTTGAGCTATGAATCAGCACTTGGATGATTCACTAGTAAGTTGTTTTTTTTTTTAATCTTTATTGTTACATTACATATACACATTGTGATTGCACTCCACAGTGGGAATTTGTACCAGTATAAGACACAGCTTAATTCTCATTATTTCCCATAGCCCTACCCACCCTACCACCTCCACCCCCAAAATACATAATTTTTTTCCTTATTTTTTGTTATAATCTCATTATTTTGCACCCTTCACCCCATTTTGTTTTAAGTATTTCTATTTCACAATACATGACATATACTCTAGAACTCATTTACATCTTTATATTCTCAAACCAGAGAAAAAATGTGATATATACATATATGTGACCTATTTATTTCACTTATGCAGATGTCCTCAAGGTATACCCATTTAAGTATAAATGATTCAAACTTATTATTTTTTATGGCAGAGTAATACTCCATTGTGCAGAAGAACGAAAACTTTTTATCCAGTCTCCAGTTGATGAACTCTGGTTGTTTCCAAGATTTAGCAATCACAAACTGAGCTGCTATAAACATGGGTGCACATATGTCCTTGTGATATGAATACTTTAATTCTTGTGTGTATATAGCTAGCAGAGCGATGGCCAAGTCAAATGGGACCTCCAATCCTAGTTTTTTGAGAAATCTTCAAGCTGATCTGCACAGGCATTATATGAGTCTACATTCCCACCAATAGTGAAGAAGGGTTCCTTCTCTGCAGCCTTACCAACATTTGTTGCTGGCTGATTCTGAGATAACAGTCATTCTTTGTTGAGTGAGATGAAATCTTAATGTTGTTTTCATGTGCATCTCTCGAATAACTAGTGATGCTGAACATTTATACATATGCTTCTTACCTTCTTTTATTTCTCCCGCTGAAAAGTGTTTGTTCATTTTAGATGCCCATTTTTGAACTGGGTCTTTACATCTGGATGGACTGATTTTTTTTTAAGCCCTTTATATATTCTAGGTAGTAGACCTTTGTCTGACAAATGGCTGGCAAAGATTCTTTTCCATATTGTTGGTTGCCTTTTCACTTTGCTAGTGGTTTCTTTTGCTGTGCAGAAACCTCTCAATAGGATGCGATTCTATTTATCAGTTTCTTCTACCAGTTCTTGTGCTATGGAGAATTTGTTCATGAAATCTTTCCCTAAACCATTGTCTTCAAGAGTTTTACCTAACCTGTTTGGTAGCAAGTTTAGTGTGTCTGTTTTAATATTTAGGTCCCAGATCAACTTTGATTTTATTTTGGTACATGGTGAAAGACCTAGGTCTAGCTTTAGTTTTTGGCAGTTTTTCCAGGAACATTTGTTAAAGAGGCTATCCTTCCTCCACTGAGGGTATTTGGCTCTTCTGTCAAAAATGAGATGGCTTAATGTGATCTTCTAATCTACTCCACTGGTCTAATTAGATCTTCTAATCTACTCCACTGGTCCTCGGGTCTGTTGCTTTGCCAGTACAATGCGGTTTTTATCATAGTGGCTGTGTAGTATAGTTTCTAGTTGGGGATTTTAGTACCCCCCCATTATATCTTTATTGTTTAGAATTGCTTTTGCTATTCTAGGTCTTTTGTAATTCCAGATGAATTTCTGAATTATTTTCTCTCGATCTATGAAATATGTCATTGGAAGTTCAATTGGGATTGTATTAAATCTGTATAATTGTGGGAATATAGCCATCTTGACGATATTGATTCTTCCAACCAAGGAACGAGGAACATCTTTCTCTTTTCTGGTTTCTTTATCTATCTCCTTTTTCAGAGCATTGTAATTTTTAGAGTAGAGGTCTTTCACTTGCTTTATTAAATTGATTCTTAGGTATTTCATTTCTTTGGATGCCACTCTGAAGGGGATTGATTGCCTAATTTATTGTTCAGTGAATCTTTTGTTTGTGTATATAAAGGCTAATGATTTTTGAGAATTAACCTTCTATCCAGTTACACTACTACATTTGGCAATTAGGTCTAGCAGTCTCTTGGTTGAGTTTTTAGGGTCCTCTAGATAGAGTATCATGTCGTCAGCAAATAATGACAGTTTAACTTCTTAATTTCCTATATTTATTCCTTTTATTTCTTTGTCTTACCTAATTTCTGTGGCTAATGTTTCCAACACAATACTGAACAGGAGTGGTGAAAGTGGACATGCTTGTCTTGTACCTGATCTTAGTGCAAAAGGTTTCAATTTTTGACCATTTAGGGTGATGTTGGCTGTCGTTTTCTCATAAATAGCTTTTATTAGTTTGAGATACAGACCACTTATTCCAATTTTTTGCAGGGTTTTAATCATAAATGGGTGCTGGATTTTGTCAAATGCGTTTTCACCCTTTGAGATAATCATATGGTTTCTGTCCTTAAGTCTGTTAATGTAGTATTACATTTATTGATTTACGTATGTTGAACTATCCCTGCAACGCTGGGATGAATCCAACTTGGTCAGGGTGTATGATCGTCTTGATTATTCTCTGTATTCAGTTTGCTAGTATCTTATGGAAGATTTTTACATCAATGTTCATTAGGGAAATTGGCTTGTAGCTCGCTTTTTTGGTTGGGTCTTTCTCTGCTTTTGGAGTCAAGGCAATTTTTGCTTCCATAAATGAATTTGGGAGTGCTGCTTCCCTTTCAATTTTGTCAAAGAGTTTGAGGAGTAGTAGTGTTAACTCTTCTCTGAAAGTTTTGTAAAATTCAGCAGTGAAGCCATCAGGCCCAGGGCTTTTTTTTTTTTTTTTTTTTTTTTTGTCGGTAGGTTTTTTAATTACATTTTCAATTTTACAGATTGATATTGGGGTGTTTAACATTTTTATATCGACTTCATTCAATTTTGGAAGTTAATATGTATCCAGGAATTTATCCATTTCTTCTACATTTTCCATTTTATTGAAATACAAATTTTCAAAGTATGTGTTTATTATCCTTTGTATTTCCACTGGGTCAGTGGTGATTTCCCCCTTTTCATTTTTAAGAGCATGGAGTTGAGCCTTTTTTGTTGTTGTTGTTTGAGAAGGTTGGCTAAGGGTCTGTCAATTTTATTTATCCTTTTGAAAAACCAACTCTTTGATTTGTTGATCTTCTGTATCATTCTCTTAATCTCCATTGCACTGATTTCTGATCTGATTCTTATGATTTCCTCCCTAGTATGAGCTCTTGGTTTGTCTTGCTCCTCTTTCTCTAGTAGCTTAAGGTATCTAGTACTAGATAGTTAATTTGAGCTTGCTCTGTTTTCTTGCTATATGCATTCACTGCTATGAATTTTCCTCATAGAACTGCTTTCATTGTATCCCATAAGTTCCTGTATGTTGTATCGGGGTTATCATTCAATTATAGAAACTGCTTAATTTCATTTTTAATTTTTTCTGTGACTCACTGGTTAGTCAGTAGAGTATTGTTCAATTTCCATGTCTTTGGGAAAGTCTGGGGATTGTTTTGTTTTGTTTTGTTTGCTCTTTATCTCTAGTTTCAAGGCACTATGATCTGAGAGTATACAGGGGACAACTTCAGTTCCTTTGCATTTACTTAAACCTGTTCTATGAACTAGCACATGGTCTATTTTGGAAAATGATCCATGAGCAGCTGAGAAGAATATAAATTTTCACTTACTGAGGTGAAATACTCTGTAGGCATCTATTAAGTCCCTTTGTTGAAGAGTTTGGTTTAGTTCAAGCACTTCTTTATTGCTTTTCTGTCCAGTCGATCAGTCTGTTTGTGACAGATTTCAGTGGTACTAAAATCCTCTACTATTATTGTATTGTTGCTTATCTGGCTTTTCATGTATATCAGTGTTTGTTTAATATAGCTGGGTGCATTAGAGTTTGGGGCATAAATATTTAAGGCAGTTATTTCTTTCTCTTGGAATTTTCCCTGTACAAGAATACAATGACATTCTTTGTCTCTTTTAATCAGTTTTGCTTTAAAATCTATTTTGTCTGCAAATAAGAGAGCTACTCCTGCGTTTCTGCAGTTTTCTACTGCATGGAGAATTGTTTTCTATCCTTTTACTTTTAGTCTGTGGCTTTCTCTTTGGATTAGATGTGTTTCCTGTATGAAGCAGAGAGTGGAATCTTGCTGTTTGATCCATTCTACCAGTCTGTGTCTCTTAATTGGTGCCTTGAGACCATTGACATTAAGTTATCACTGATATGGATAGACTTAGGGGCGTCATGTTTTCCCGTTCTAGGCTCTTTTATTCTTTGATTTTGTTCTTTTGCTATCAGTATCTTGTTTGGCTCAATGGGATGACTCTGTTGGGTCTCATGGGTTTATAATTTTCCTTTTTTTTTTTTTCCCTCCAAGATATCCTTTAGGATATTTTGTAGTGTGGCTTTTGTATGCATGAAGTTTTTAAGATGTTATTTGTTCTGAAAATATTTTGGAATTCTGGGAAGATGACAGAAAGGTAAAAAGCTGGAGACCACTGCCTCCCTATACATTGTTCTTAAGCCTGAAAAGAGCACTTGGGGGAGGGGGGACAGCAGAGAAATTTAGATTGAAGAGATTAGAAGTAATTATCGATTAAGGCCAAAGAAAGAAGAGTGATCTAGGCAGCCATCCGGTCTCATTAAATTTTGTTAAATTAAAACCGGACTCATGGGAAAGGACAAAGAACCCCACACAAGGAAGTTCCGCCCACCACCTGCTGGGAACCAGGATCTACGCTGCCAGGAGAAGATGTCTTTGAGCTCCTGTGCGATCGACCAAGATTACCTCTACCACAGTGAACCAGTGACCCCAAGGCCTCCAGCTCTGGGACACCCCAACTCTGGACTCCAACTGGGACCCTGGTTCCAGCCCCACCCTCCCACCATACTGAAGGTAGTGAGCCCCTGCTCTGTGACCTGCGAACCTAGGCATTGGTGAGTTTCTGTGTCCATCGCCACTTACAGGACATTGGACTTACATCAAGTGAACCAGCAATCCCAAGTCCTCCAGCTCTGGGACACCCCAACTTTGGATTCCAACTAGGATCCTAGTTACTGCCCTGCCCTTCCGCCATACTGAAGGGAGCAGGCCCCTCCTCTGAGAACTGCGAACCTCGGCATTGGTGAGTTTCTGGGTCAAGCGCCATCTACAGGACACTGGACTTAAGTCCATTAAGTGAATCGGAGAACCCAAGGCCTTCAGCTTTGGGATGCGCCAATCTGGAACTCCAGCTTGGACCCTGGTTCCAGCCCTGCCTTCCATCATACTGAAAGGGGCAGGCCCCTGCTCTGAGAATTTGAAACCTTTTCATGGGTGAGACTCTGGTTCCAGGACCACCTACAGGACACTGGATTCACATCAGGGGAAAGCCTGTAACCTCACAGCTCTTTTTCCTTGTGACCAATACACTTCAAACTGTGTGTCTCAGTCCATACAGGAATCAACAGTTCTTCATCTGCTACAGCTGGAGGTTAGTGGACTCAATCTTATCCTATTCTGTTTCTATGTCTGTTTGTTTGTTTTATTTAGTTCTGTTTTTGCTATTCTTGGTGCTGCCTTTCTTTTTCTTCCCTCCCTTTTCTTCTCCCCTTTTTTCTTCTTCTTCCCCTTTTTTCTATTCTTAGTCCACTTCTGCTCATCTTTATTTCTTTATTTCATTGCATCTTTTAGTTTTATTGTTAATCTCTCCCTCTCCTATCTCTCTGCCACCTAACTCCTTGGTAACCTTTTCACTTCCAAAAGGTGATGCCTGGATGGTGTAAATATATTCCTGGTTAATTTTAAGTCTGGGCATATGATCATAGTTCTGGCTTATGAGGTTGGAGTGGTGAGAGCAGCAACTACCGGTTTACCATTTCTTGGGTTATGTTTGATACTGTTAATGCTTAGTGCTTTTCTTGGGTTATGTTTGAAACTGTTAATGCTTAGTGCTAACCTCAAGGAGCCTAAATATTAGTAAGAAAGAGACTTGAAAGAAGCATCACCAGACAACAAGACAACTATAAAGCCAAATACAACAGCAGAGATAAAAGCTCAGAAATGAGGAAACATTCAAAATCTCAGATGCAGAAATTCTCCCCCTCAAAGTAGTATTGGGGGAAGGAAAGTGGAGAAATCTGAAACTTAATTACCAGGACTCTCTGAGGTGGTAACTAAAGAAGATCTAATACAATGGAAATCAGAACTGATTTCTGAGTTGAAAACAGAGACACTGTACAGTTAATGGCATGATTAACAAACCTAAAGAGGAAATCAAGGATATGATTGAATCTGAGATAGCAAAAGCAGTGGAACCTCTTAAACAACTACAAACAGAGGCCCAGGCAATCAAAAAAGAAAACAAAAGTTTACACAGTAGGATAAATACTACAGAAGACCGAATCTCAGATCTAGAGGACATGATTGCAACCAATGAACAGGAAAGACATAATTTATGGGAAATGGCAAAAGACCATGAGAAATCTATTCAACAGCTCCTAGATGATTCAAATAAGAGTAATATAAGGTTGATTGGAGTCACTGAGGAAGCAGGAGACAATACAAAAGACATAAAAAAATTGTTTATAGAAATAATAGCAGAAAACTTCACAGACAAAGAATGAGATTTAGACACCCAGATTCACGAAATGTACAGAACTCCACAGGGTCAAAATATACAAAAATTTACACCTAGGCATATAAGTATAAAAGTTCCAGATATGAAAATAAAGAATGAAATATTGAAAGCAGCTAGAGAGAAGAAAAAATTCACCTACAAAGAGAAGCCCATGAGGATTACAGCAGACTTTTCAACCCAAAAATCAATGCAAGAAGAGCCTGGAATGAAGTGTTTCAAACCTTAAAGGACAACAACTTCCAACACAGACTGATTTACCCCTCAAAGTTATCTCTGAAAATTGAAGGGGAAATAAAATACTTTCATGACAAGAACATCGCTAGTTTTGCACCTCCATGATTGAATCACCTTCCAGAAATTTCCCCTTTGAAAATATGATATTTGGGAGAGATATTTTAGAGCCAAAATGTATCAATATATAATTGAAAGGTATGTGTGCCATCTCTATTTTTTTAAAAAAGCAACTAAAATAAGAGTTGGAAGGAAATCCATCACTTTTAAAATATCTGTAAAACAAAAACACACACAAAAAAAATGGTCAGAGAGTAATGAGAAGTAAAGGAAAAAGAAAGGTAAAAAGAACAATAAGTTTAATCAAAGGGGTGAATATGCTGTTTAAATTTCCATAGTAGAGATGGCAGACAGTTTGACCAGGAGGTGGTGGATTTCTGAACCAAAGATAATTTTGAGAATATAAGCTTTTGAATTTTTGCAGAAATTTCAAATAAGAGTTGACTTCCAAGGAGAGCCAAAAGTCACTTTGTGTACAATACAACCTAGAACTAAAAAATAACATAGATCTAAATGTGAGTTAATAATTTTCTTTTGTAACATAAAATGAAAATCCATTAAAATAATATTTTGTAGAAAAAATTATAAATATCCTAAGAGTACACTTACTAATCATTATTGACTCTGATCAGAGATATCTGTCCATGAATTATATTATTTCATGCACAGCCACACAAGGATATGGCATATCTACATTTGTATGGGACTGAAAACTAGGCAGATTATGCACATACTTTATCTTAATAAAGCTTAATAAAATTTTGGTTAAATAATTTTAAAATATTTTCTGTATATCTTTTATATAAAAACAAATAGCATTTTAAAATTTAATTTTTTACACAGAATTTATAGCTGATAAATTAATTTTAATCATTGCTCTCTATAAACACTTATCTACTTTTGACATGTTTCCTGTTTATTTTCTATAAGCATTCACATTGCCTTTATTTCTATTAAAAATACATATAGCATTGTGATAGTTGACTGATTGTGTCAACGTGGGTTCCACCCAACTGAATTGGATCAGCTAAGTTCTGAGTGTAGCAAAGGGATTTAATGAAGACAGAAGACCCACACTGGGGCTGCTTGCTGCCTAAATGTTGCAAAGAAAAAATAAACAAGGCTAGATTTTTCTTATTCATAGGACTCCAAAGTTTACCTCCACCCTTGATATTTTCCCCTGGCTGCCAGCTCAGACTCTTCAGCTTTGCTGTAGTAATCACTGAACCTTCTATCGCAGCCCCTTTGGGCTCTTGATGGGGACTTGCAGAGACACTGCACTGAGCTCCAGGCTTTTGATGGAATCTTCCTGGTCATCAGTGCACAGCCTGAGCTTTTGCACTCTTCCACATCTGAGTCTCTGGGTGGCCCATGCTAGTCAATCTTGTACATTATCATACATTTGTATATCTTGCATTAAAATGTTTATTTAGTAGGCAGTGACTTATAAAGTGTTGAATCCATAGAGTCAGTAATACTTTAATAATATGTGATAAATATCATCAAAATACCAGTTCATAGAAAAACATAACTGTGACTGAGAATACTTTGATACTTGCTTTACCAATACAATTAGTGATCAAAGCACAACAATTACATTTCTCTCAACATCATACAAAAATGTTAGAGATAAGATTTGCATGTACATGTGTCTTAAACACACAGAAAATAAATTTGAAAGAATATTCCTCATTAGAAGAAAAATTTTCTTTCTTCATGACAGAGAGACAGTATGGCAAGATATTTGGTACTGTGAAGCCTACTTACATAAATTAAGGAGAAAAATAATGGATGCCTTAATTTGAAGAGTAGGGAGAATAACTGGTCAGGAAGGAATAATAATCCTAATATTTGAACAAAAGTAATAAGAAATTCAGCTTTTATTTGGGTGGTGATGTCTTGAGAGGTTCCACAATTGTAATAAATGTACCATTTGGATGGAGGGTGTTAGTAATGTGAGGCCATGCCCGTGTAAGAGTAGGGAGCATATTGGTAGGGAGTGTGTCTATCTCTCAAAATGTTTTGTGAACCTAAAAGTGTTCAAAACTAGAGTTTATTTTTTTGAAAATGAAACAGAAAGCAGAATTACTATAATGTATGGGTCAACAAGTTAAATGCTGTCTGCCTTGGTGTTAGTCTATTTCTATCTTCCTTCTGTCCAACTGTTTTTCTGCTGAGAGCAAAGTGACCTGGGTCTTTACTAGTGAAAAATGAGCAGATGTCACATTTTTTTTTTTCTCTTTTGCACATCAGAAAGAGCCAGAGAACAAATTTAATTTATTATATTTTGCATTTACATGTTATACATATCCACTGGATAAGACAATTTTAAAAGTAAACTTAATCTATTTATATCTACTTCTTTCTTCTACTTCTCTTTTAGTCTAGAAATATTATTATAGTTTATATGAAACACAAAATAGATATTTCTACCATGGAATATTCAAATTTGTTTACTAAAATCTGTTTAAAATTTAAATATTATTTTCTTCTGAGATAAATTTTTCTCTAAGAGATTACAGTGTCTTAGATGATGTTAGAAAGATGATTCGGTTACTAAGATTTGAAAGCTTACTGAAATCAAATTAATACCAACCGGTTGGACAGTTTATTTCAACCAGTGCTTTGTACTTTCTGAAGAAATCAGAGCACCGCTCCTCTGCATGTTCTATATTTGGTCACAGATGCAGAAAGTGAGAGAGAATGGTAGAAGCACGATTATTTTGTTCTGTTTTTTGTTTATGTGACAGGCAAATGATTCTCTTCACACTCTTCACTTTATGTATCTCTTTTCAGTGATTACTGTTTACATAGCCCGCTAGATTTTGAGGTGCCTTGACATATACTAGACTCATCTTTAAGAGATGAGAGTACTATACATGGATGTTATTTTAGTAACTATTACAAACTATCCTTTAATAAATAATCACACATATATACAAAAATGCACATTAGTTTTCCACAGAGATGAAAATTGGTCACTGTTGTAACATTGGTAAAAATAACATGGAAGCAGCAGGAATAAAGTATTTTCTGTTTGAGATACAAAATAAAATTTGAACTTTATTATTAGAAGAATTGGTTTGAGAAAACCTGAAAAGAAATGGGTAAAGAATGTGGTTTTATATCTATTACACTTCATTATGGTTCTGAATATATCATAAAGAAAAAAGAAGAATGATTACTTCAAGTTTTATGCTTATCTTTCTGTCTTGCCTATTGTGTCTATATAAATCCATATGGTAACACATTTAACCAGTTAGCTCTTTCAACCGTTTATTAGCTTGACTCATCCCAGTATCTCTGTCTAAAGTACACTGTCTTAATTGCTTGAGCTTTCTAACACTCTTGATAAAGTTGACACTCCATGTCCATGTGCTCTACCAATTACATACATAATACATTATTTTAAAAAAATTGTTTTTGTGCTAAACATTTACAAATTTTTTTAAACTAGTCGTTGCCTAAGTAATATAGTACAGCAATATGTACATAGTATTTCCATTATTTTAAGTTTAAGTAATCTTGTGATCATTTAAGGTATGATGTCTTATATATAAATATTATGCTATTTCATATATCAAACTCAAGCGTCTTCCAATTTTGGCATCTACATCGGGTCCTAGAAAGTATTCCTGACGGTCTTTAAGAAATTACTGTACATACAATCATATCTGATAGGCAACTTAAAAAAAAATCTTTTAAAAATAACATTTTGAGGTGAAAGGGGACAATGTTGAGATTGTAACAAAAAAGTAAGGAAACAAATTTTATGTATATGGGGGGTGGTAGGGTGGGTAGGGCTATGGAAAAAAATGAGAATTAAGTTGTGTCTTATACTGGTACAAATCCCCATTAAGGAGTGCAATCATGATGTGTATATTTAATGTACCAATAAAGATAAAAAATTAAAAAATTAAAAAAATAACCTTTTGTTTTACTTAAGGAGATTATATACTTTCATCTAATTAATACCTGGAATATATTTGCTTCTTTAAGAGCACTAATTTAAGAATTCTTTCCACAACACCATTCATATATATTGCTATACTATTGCAAAAACTATTGTAGTTTCCTAGTTATTGTGACATTTTAATTTTATCAATATTGTAAATTATTTATTTATTATTATCGGTATAAATACTAGTTTAACCTGATAAAATAATAAAATATATTAATTTGAATTTATGTTTTTGAGTGTTATATAAATGGCACTGATTACAGTAATTTTCAAATTCATAATATATATAACCAATTGTCTAAGAAACAAAATATTATATACATATATTGAATATGGACATCAATGAATAACAGAATTTCAACATGGCAGAAGGAAAAAATTTTGGAACAGAATTTAAAAACAAGCAAACCGTTATTGCTGTAAATTGAATATTTCTGTCATATTCATTAATAGAACATACAGACAGAAAATCAGTACATTGAAAAAATCTTAAAAATGTTAACCAAGGGCCGGGGAGTTAGCTCAGTGGTTCTGGTGCCTGTCTTACAAGCGCAAGGGTCGGAGTTCGATCCCCGGTAACCACATAACAATACTGGGTGTGGAGACTCACACCCAGCAACAACCAGTACCCTATACCACCGGGCGTGGTGGCTCACGCCTGTAATCCCAGCACTTGGGAGGCAGAGGCAGGAGGATTGCTGTGATGTGAGTTGGAGGCTGAGCTCAGGGCCTGCCTGAACTACAAAGTGAGACCCTGTCTCAAAAAACCTAAAAAAAAAAAAAATGTTAACCAATAATCTGATTTAATTACCATTGATAATACATTCTGCAACACATAAAATGACCTATTACTGAAGTATACTGAGCTATTCAAACAGTAAATATCATTAATTAAAATGATTGCAAGATCAAGTGGTTTTTCACACATTTAAGCATTGTCTGAGCTGTATCCCCTCAACATTGGTTGAAACTAGTTTCTAATTTCTCATTACAGAAATTTCCATTGTTATATTTCAACCTACTGAAACTTGGTTAATGTTTAGATCTAAAATGTCCTATAGAAGTTGCATATAATCCTAGGTAGGGCTTTTGGAAAGTAGTTGAATCTCAATGGAAGTATTTCTCTTAAGTAAAGAAATCCATTAACAACTTTTTGTCTGAAGATGCCATTAAAGGCAGAATCCAACTTGAGGAGTTGGCTCATGAATAGTGTGTCTTTGAAGTGCATGCCCGACTCTTTGGCTCCTTTGTTTCCTCTCTGCTGCTATCCTGTGCCTCCTATGATGGTGTTTTTGCCTAGGGTCAGCCAAACATGGACAAAAGCCTTGGACACCATGATCTGAAGTAATAATACCTCCTAAGTTGTGAATATTAGGCATTTTGTCCAACAATGTAAATCTATCTAATGCAAATCACATCCAAATCTTCCAGTTCCGGCCACATGATCATATACTGTTTTCTTTTTATTGTTTATAAATATTTCTTCCTGTATATGTTCATGTTAATTTCAATAAAACACACTCAAATTAGACTTGATCATCTTTGTCCATACATCTTTTTCTGTACTCCATTCCCTATAAAATGAGAACTATCTAAGTTCTTTTAACCTTCCTTATTTTTTACATCTTATCAAAATTTTAGAGTTTTCACCCCTTACTTTCATTTTTAATTATTTTGATTTGTATATGGTTGTTGTACATAATATTTACATTTGTTTTGGGTAGTGGTACATATACAGAAAACATAATTATATTTTATTCATTCTTTTTCCATCTCCTGTCTCTTGTCTCCCTCCAACTTTTGGCCCTCTTTCCATTTGAGAAAACTTTATCTTTCTCTCCTACCTTTTGTTTTATTCTTTATATATTTTGTTTCTCATATAATAGAAATGTGATACTTAAGCTTGTATTTCTGATTCATTTCACTTAAAATTACGCTCACAAAGTCCATTCATTCCCCTAACATATTTCAAGTTTATCCTGCTTAATGGCAGAGTAGTGCTCTACTATTGAAGTACCACATTTTCTTCATCCATCTGCAGCAGAAATGCAGGCTACTCCACAACTGAGCTCTATGAGTTGATTTCTCATCCTTCTCTTATCAGTGGCAACAGTGGCCTTCCAATTAGTCCCCTGGATGACACTCTTAGTTTATCAATGTGCACTCTGCCCTTCACACAGATTCAGTTTGTGTGTTTTTAATAAAGATAATCTGATTATATATTTCTATTTAAAATATTTTTCTTTGTTCTTGAATAAAAACAAATCCTTGTGTCTTGAACTAAAAACCTTATATGTTTCCTGCATTACTCCATTTTTCCAGTCCAGAAAAAATGTAGACTCAGGCTACACATTTGTCTCACTGGGCTATTCTCATTCCAGTTCAGGATATCACTGGAAAATGAGGGGCCCTGAGAGTCTTAACTGGTGAAATACTAATGGATAGATAATTTCATCTATGCTGTAGGTTTTCATGATAAGAGGAGATATTATACATTTTGTATCTTTTGTTTCTACAGCAAAAATTTATTGTACTAAAAAGAAGTAATCAATTCTCAGTTTTAATAAATAAAGTAATACTTGGAAAATATAAATCCCTGTCCCTAATGATGAGGTTATTTTTAAATTGATACCATAGAAGTTTCTTAGTTACTTTTCTCATTTTTGAGACAAAATATCCAATGTCCAGGGTTAAAGTAGGGAAAGTGTATTGTAGTTCACAATTTGTAGAAGTTTCATTTCATAGCTGGTAGGATCCATAGCAGGGTGGCATGGAGAAGGTGCCTTGCAGAGGAGAAAACGTTCATGTTGGGCTGTGGGTGGCAAAGCAAAAACCAGCAGGCAATAAAGTAGCAAAGTAGCAAGCATTAACAGCAACCCTCTTTCTGACCTTTATTTTGTGCAAAATATCTGCCATAATAGGTAGCACTCACATCTTTAATTTGAGGACCAATAATCCTAGCATCACACTGTGAAACAATCCCAGGGTCATATCCTTCAATACAATATCACACACTATAGCTCAAGATTCCTCCCAAAAGCCCCTTCTGTGATAACATGGAGACATCTACAAGCCATAATCAGCAGTGTTGGCTGGAATTCTCATGTAAGCCAGTATTTCTCAATATTTCTTGGAGTTTGCTGGCAGGGCCAACTGGGCAGAGCAAAGGGTAACCAAGGCAAGGGGCTACGATGAGAAATAAACAAAGACAGGACAGGAAAACAGGATTGGAAGGGCTCATTAGCCAATACCGAGTGAGCGCTGCATTTATTTATCAGCCTCCTTTTATACATTTCTTAAGTATCACCTACATGCTGACTACTTTTGCTTACTTGTACAGAGGTTTAAAAAAAACTTAGTGAAAAAGGCAGAATCACTTTGAATATACTCAATCATCCTTCAGTGGTCTCTTTCAAATTATTCATAGTTCTCTATTGTCTACTTAATGGATAGCTACTTCTTTGGCTTGTCTATCTCAAGGTTAATCATAAAGAATTGCTGGGCGGGGTGTGCTGGCAATTGTCTCAATGTACATCTGCCACAAAAGTCACAGTGCAGAGGTGACTCTATGTAGTTTCTTCTGCTGAAGGCAGTAATTATCCTTGAGGAGGGTAAACAAAGTTGGGCTTTGATCCAGAAACCAGGCTGACCCCTCTTTCCTGCGTAGGCAGCCATGACACTGTAGGAAATGGCTCCTAACAGTTCCTCCCTTTCTGTTTAAAAAATTTTTGCTTGTGAATCTCTGCACAGACCCTAGAGAACTGTAAAATAGTTCTTTTAACTATTGCATATTTTACCTATTGCATAGGTAAAAGGAGCAATTGAACACACAAAATAAAACTCCCTATAAGCAAATCATACCTTACAGGGGCTAAACTATTCCAAGTGGATAACCAGAACTTGTTGATGCGTTATCATTACAATGGAGGTTACAAGTCAGCTTTGCCTATCATCTCCACATCTTCTTTATATAATTTATAAATGCGAGACAATTGTGCCTGTCTTAGACAAGAGGTGCCAAGGTGACTTCTTACCTGTTATCAATCCATGAGTATCCAAGCAATCATGGTCTGTTTTAAGTTGGTAATCTTCCATCTCTCTTACCTGTCATTGGCTATCAGCCTCAGCACAAAAGGTGTACATCATTGGCTTGGGGGTGGGAAGCTTGCAGCTGTAACTCATGAACCTCATTGGCTACCTATATAAAAGAGTTCAATGCTAATTTTATAAGCACAGGAAAAATCATACAGCCCCAAACCAAAACTACAATTCCTAACAACTAAAAATTTATTTGAAGTTCCCTCTAATACTTATCTTGATTCATATCTAGATCACTCAAGCTAAAGTAAGTTAAAAGGTTAACTAAGTCACAGCTCTATTCTTCCTCTTTTTACCTTTATTGCTAAACTATCTTTAAATAACATCAGGTTGCATCATGTGCCTAACCAGAGACCTTATCTCACAAATCATGGTGCAGAAAGTAAGCACTACTTGTTTTGTGAACATGGCCTTTTTTCAATTTGCACAAGTTGTTATCATAAATATCTCTGGGACATATGTCACTGAACCCACTTACTCAAAGACCAAACCTGTCTCTGTGTTTACTTTTACTTTTAAATCAGTCAGGGCAGCAACCACAGCGGGGGTTGCAGATCTTTGTCACTGACCTTTAGTGACCTTCTTAGCAGTGCAGAGCTTCTGATTACTCAGCACCAGAGGTGACCATCTTAAAGGAGAACGGCTAGACTCCTGAAGTGTGGCTTCCAAAAGTTTGCTTCTCCCTCATGAACACTGACTCAATGTAATGATTTTGACCATATGACATACATCTACTGTGATAGTATAGTCCTGTTTAGTTTTAGTACTCCTTTTCTTCCAACTCTGTCTATATTCATGCATACACATTTGAATCATTGATCTTTGGTAATAGTTTAGACATCCAATGAAACAAAAATATATACACAACTTCTGCTTGTCTTTTAATCTATATATGTTACTTTCAAAATCTACCCTGTGACATATTTGTGTTCATCCTTTGACTTAATTGGACTCTTCTCTTTCCTATGCCTTAATTTTCTCCCTTCTTTCTCAACTAATATTGTACAACTCAGCTACTGGATTCTCTCTACAGCACAATAGGTCAAATTCAAACATATAATTCTCTGAAATTTCTTGTGATTTTGAGCATATGTTTTAATAATAATCTCTGTCATGCTATATGGTTATTACACATTTCTAGGTCAGCTTTTTTGTCATGAGCCTGAGTTAAAGAAAGATATCATCACATCTGGGAGAGTTGATATGCAGTCAAGAAATCCAACTCAGCTGTCACCAAACATCTTAGGGTAAATTTGAATATACCCTACAATTCCTACATTATTTGAAGTAATAATTTATAGTATTCTGGGCTGGGGATTTATATCAGTGGTTCTGGTGCTTGCTTTGCAAGTGCAAGGACCCAGGTTTGATCCCCAGTAACCACATACAGCAATGTCAGGCTTGGAGATTGATGCCCACCAGCAATCAGTACCACATACCACAGTGCTGGGTGTGGTGGCTCATGCCTGTAATCCCATCACTTGGGAGACAGAGACAGGAGGATTGCTTTGAGTTAGAGGCTGAGCTCAGGGCCAGCCTGAACTACAAAGCGAGACACTGTCAAAAAAAAAAAATATGGTATTCTAAGGAAATATGCCTTAGTTTAGAGAAAGACAGGAGAGATAAATAGAGAAGTAGAGAGATAAAATGTGTGAGAGATGACAGGTTAGGGAAGAGAGAGAGAGAGGAGATTATTTTCTGGGATATGCAAAGTTATTTCACATTTTTACTAAAATATATATAAAGCAATTATTATGTTTGGGTCAGTGTCCTCAATGTCTACCTCTATTATGAGATGGTAACTAATTCAAAGTGAATGCAATACATCATACCCTTTAACTAAATGACATTTGCGTGTTAGTGTTCATTGTATAAAGTGCTGTCATGCAGATGATGCTATGTATTTCTGATATCTCTTTCAAATAGTCATCACCTGTATTTTACAGATTTACGTATAAAGATATTGATGTTAAATAATGTTATTTGTCTAGAAATCGTAGATTTAAAATGACTTTCTCATCCCATTATATAATGCCTGCATTTTTTAACATATGAAAATAATTTCTGTATCAAGATACTTCTTGCAACTCCAAATTATAATTAGCTGCACTATTCTAGGAGTTCAAAGTTCTTTAAAATATACAGATTCAAAACTGAGATATTAAAAACAGTACTCCTAAGTGTAAAAGGTACCTAAGGAAAGTGAAGCCAGCAACAACTACATTGTATCATTTTTTAATGAAACAGATTAATGAATCAATCTATTTATTTGTTTAATATCTCTGTGAGTTAAAGTAAAGATACGTTTGGAAACTGAAATAATTTCTTTTAAAAATTTACTTTCTTTTTCAGAAAATATATGCTATATTTATTTTAAAGAGCCTTATAAAATATGACATTTAAATTATTCCTGAATTATTTTAAATTAATAAAACAGTGAAAATCTTTTATAACAGTGATAATTTTTTATCTACATTTTCTTCAGAAAAAGTAATAAACAAAGCCATGCCTTGGGAACAGCAAACTGAAATGATTTTGCTCAACTTTTTTCTTCAATATTTTGTCTGTAACCTGTAGTTATATTTATTATTTGCAATAACTTTTTCACGGTACAGTAGAAGGACATTTTGCAAAGGCATCTAGGGCTGTGTGAATATTTGATATCATAGCGGCCTGGTCTGAAACCTTTTCAGTGGAAAATTCATTAGCAGTTGCTTAGCAACTGAGATATTTGTATGTTCTGAGAATGTTTGTCATGTTTTCAGTGGAAAATATTGCCATAGAGAGTAAAAATTTGAGATTCAGGACTTGGCTTTGAAATTTAAAAAAACTTAATTGTCTTTTGTAGTAAAATAGCATATTTGAAAGATATACTGAAAGACTTAGAATATGAATTCTTTAAGAATTGGAAATGGAGGAACTGTCAAATTCAATGAGGAATACTTTTTTGCTTATACGTCTCTGAAATTTAAAATGATATTTGAAATTATTTTCATAAAAATAAAGCTCCAGAGTTCACAATATAATAGAAATCACTAATTTATATAGAAATTACTAGTTTATAATGGAATGTATTACTGTTGTACAGGCAATGAAAGTTATTTAATATAAAATTAATGACTACTGAGAGACAAAACTCTCAGTAGATAGGACAAAAAAGTTAATATTTTACAAGAAGTGGTAATATTTTTAAAGTTTAAAATAGTCATTGGTTAAGGGTCCACATCTGTATTAACAAATATGAAACTGACTAAATAGGAAAGGGACAGAGAATGTAGGGCTGGAGGTTGAGATCAGGTTTCCTACAACTTGGAAATGAAGTAGGGGACCAGGTGACAGCAGTGGCCTGAGGAAGGAAGTTGTGCTCCTAGAAAGAGGAAAGAACACACACACACACACACACACACACACACACACACACACACACACAGTTCATAATAGTTTAGCCATGAAATATAACCATACTACATTTCTACCATGGGAAAGAAGAGGTCAAATAGGGTATGGAAAGCAGGAGTATAGAGATCTTACCCAGCCCTGCTGCACACTCTGTCCCCTCCAGCTCCCTTCAAGTTATCTGTGTGGATGTATGTGTGTTGAAGGCCCAAACGCACACTCCTCCAGTCCCCTTTCTGGCCCAAGGCCAAGACTCACATCCTCCTTGAACTGCTGCTATTGCCATTCCTCTGCCCACTACCTTCAGATTATGAAAATAGCATATGAAGATGACTAGGAGAAAAGCTCTCAGCTAGCCTTGTCCTTACCATTCCTCTACAGTCAAACTGATAGTGAAAGTCAGGGCTACTGCATTCTTTGACAGCAACTCTTATCAAAATTGAGCTGGTTGGTTTCTGCTTGGCTTCCTGGTAATAAGACAGAGACAAACTCTACAAACATCTTTCTTTCCATGGTGAGGCACATAGAGTTTGTCCACTAATCACTGGATATGGACATACTTGCAGAGCACATACTTGGGACACTACTCTGTAAATTCCTCTGTGATCTTCTTGTCCTCCCTATCCAGCAGCACATTGTTCATTAGGCATAGGATGCCAGTTTAGTGGCTTACACTGTGCACCTGACAGTCTGTGATATCTGGTACTTTCAGGGTCACTGCTTCAATGAATAATGCTCAATATAGCATTCTTAAATGCTCTGCAAAGGATGGCTTTTTATCTACTAATTAGAGCCCATTCAGTCCTGAGGTGACTGCATCACTAAGGTTGGTGTCCATGTACAACCCTGTGACAGTGTTTGTGAGCAGATTAAAGGATTGGAGAAGGGAAAAGTGGGTCAATAACTGTTTCATCTGGTTATCATTAAGGTCGCTAGACAAGCCCCTATGAATAACACATAGGGTGGTGTGCCATAATTGACAAAATTTTATGCAAATGGCAGACTTACAAATTCAATTGCTTCAATGACAGCATCTAAAGTTGGCTTATTTGTACTATCTAATGGCTCTCCCTCAATTTTTAATTCTTGCTTTGGTGAAATTATTACTTTTTACTGAAATGAAAAATAAAAAAGAAAATGACTTGACAAAGCAAGATGACAACAGGATGATCTCCCCAGACACACTTAATTAGCTACTTGGGTACTAATTCATCTTTCCAAGAACTAAAAAAAAAAAAAAAAAAAAATGGGAGACCAAAGTGATTAGCTTTACTATGACACAGAAAAAAGACATGATGAATAAAAAGCAGAAAAGTGTTGCATTTCTGATATCACTTTCAAATTTAAGAAGTCTATTGGAAAGAAATATATCTCCTGTTCAAAGAAGGAAATGGACCTTGAAGACAGGACCTCTAGCCCTGCCTTGGCATGAAAAAGATCCCACTGAGACGGACCTGAATTTTGTCATTCATCAGTTGCAAGTTTAGAATTGGCCTGCTGCTCATTCTACCACTCTGATTTTGCAGATCCTTGTGGCCATGAGACACTTGTGGCCACATGATTGGCATCAGCTTCTCTAGCCAGTTTTGTTAGGGCTGCACATAATCTAACAAGATATCCATTCACTAAGCATTCACTAAGAGTGAAACAAAGTGGTAGGGACAGAGCTTTGCTTTGGGACTCAGTACTAGGCTATTGAAATTTAACACTGGACAGATTCTAACAGCTAAATCCCAGAGCAGTGTCTATGGGTGGAGCCTCCAGAATAGCTCCATAACCAAGCACTGACATACACCTCCTGTTTGTCAGACTTCTATTCCAGGCTTTATCATGTGTAGCTGGTTTCTGAAGTTTGGGGCCATTAGTCTACATTAGCTGTTGGCAGTTGACAGTAGTGTAGGCTCTGCCAGAGTGCTGTACTTATCTAGTACACCATGCGCTCATAATATGACATAACATTGTGATCATTGTTGAGTTGGTGACCATGAGGAGATGTAAGAGCCTAGAGCTGGTCTTTTCATAGTATCTCTGTCCACAGCAGGTAGAATTCCTGCAGCACATGACTACAAGAGAATGAATGGGGACAAGATACCTGGGTCGATCTGGAAAGAGGCCTGTGAGAATGTACAGCCCTTTATATACATGACTACCTTCTTCTCAACTTCGTTTAATTCCAAACAACACACAAGTATGAAATTCAGACAAACTTGGGCTCTAGAGCTCAAACAGTGAAAACACACCAAGAAGATGCACAGAAGATGCAAGAAGGATGGTAGCTAGTGCTGAAATGTTGAATGTGGTTATAAGTACAGAGGCAATAAACTGTTTTCTTAGAATTTTTAAAAAGGACAGGCACAAAGACAAATTATAGAAACACTAATTACACACAAATTACGGACATCTAATTTCAAATCCCAGACAAATATTTCACACTAACAAGTGTTAAAAAGCTTTTAGAAAGCCTGACCTTACCTGAAGGTCAAAATAAAATGCCAAAAGCCAGTCAGAGAGTAATCAGTATTAGAAAATTCTCAGATGAAGAATTTACAACAACTGTTTTTTTTTTTTTTGCAAATTTCTCACTACCCAAGGTTTGTCATTCATCGCATAGAATAGTAACAATGCAATTATTTTTTATTTATTTATTTATTT
>PVIR01018714.1:0-32962 GCA_004026965.1 Petromus typicus | reverse complement strand
AAAAAAAAAAAAAAAAAAAAAAAAAGAAATGGATATATACTTTGAGGATGGAGAAATTGATTTCCTTGAAGAAAACTAGGAAAGTCTTTTCTGGATTCAATATAGACATGCCCCAGTAAGTTCATCAAAATCTATCCATCTCTTCTTATCTATTTGCAGTAACAATGCCCAATTCCTCTAACAGTGTGAAGTCACCTGCAGGCGTCTGAAGACACCTATTTCTCTGGCTTCAGTTCAACCTGCTGAGAAGACAGGTATTAGGCTTGCTCCTATGAAAAGAGTATGTCATTTCTCCCTTTGGCTGTTTTAAAATTTTGTTTCTTGTGTCGGGGATTTAGCTCAGTGGTTCCTGTGTCTGACAAGTGCAAGTGAGTTCCATCCCCAGTAACCACATACCACAATGCCAGATGTGTTGGCTCACGACCTTTTTTTTAGGTAATTAATTCTATCTCTTATTAAAGGACAAAAAAGGGAAGCAGAGGCAGGATTGCAAAGCATTCAAGGCTTGCCTGAGCTACGCAGTGAGTTCAAGGCCGGCCTGAACTACAAAGCAACACCCTGTCTCAAAAAAAAAAAGTTTTGTTTTCAGCAGTAAGCTGTTCTACTGTGATGCATATCCAAACTTTTAGATTGTATTAATCCTACCTGGGATTCGTAGAGGTTCATAAATCTATACATTAACACTTTTCAATAATTTTCAAAACTTTTGGTCCATACTTTTTTTTTTTTTTTTGAGACAGGGTCTCACTTTGTAGTTCAGGCTGGTCCTGAACTCAGCCTCGAACTCACAGCAATCCTCCTGCCCCTAGTTCCAGAGTGCTGGGGTTACAGGCGTGAGCTATCATGCTTGCCCTGCGGTATGTGGTACTGATTTTTGGCAGGTGTGAGTCACCACACACAGCATTGCTATATGTGGTTACTGGGGTTCAAACCCGGGACCTTGCGCTTGCAAGGCGGTGCCTGAACCACTGAGCTAAATCCCTGGCCTGGTCTATACTTTTTCAAATACTGATGATGCCCTCTTTACCATTTTCTATGATTCCAATTTCATATTACTGTAGAAATTTCTATCTTGTTCCAATAAACAATCTCCACCTATTTTTCCATTAATACAAGTATATTTTTATTACTTATGATTACTACAGCTGTAATTCACATACCACACTACTCATTCATTTAAACTACATGATTTAATGTTTAAAAAGTATACTGACACACAGTAGAATCATCATCATAATCAAATCTGAGAATACACTTATTACATTATGGAGCAAGCTACATTCATGAGCAATTGAATCTCACTTTTCATATAACATCCTTGTCCTTCTCCCTACCCTCACCAACAATTAGTATTTTTTTTTGTCCTGGGCATATGCTGATTGAGTAGTTTCAATGTCATCTTCCAAAAAGTGGTCTTTTGTGACTTCTTTTACTTAGCATAATGTTTTCAAGATTCACCCACATAACTGCATGCATTGGTAGCTTGTCACTTTTTAAAATACATATCTTTTTATTGTGGTAAAACAAATTAACTACTTTAGCCATGCTTAAGTGTATAATTAGTGCCATTAACTATATTTGCAATGTTGTACCAACATCACTATGTGTAGAACTTTTTTGGTATCCCAAACAGAAACTATGTATCCATTAAAAGATAAATTCCCATTCTCCTTCCACCAATCCTAGATGATTTTAATTTTACTTTTTTACTGAGAATATCAGAAACTACTCAACGCAGTACTAAAGTAAAGCATCAGTTAAATAAACTGTACCACAATAACCATGCTACTATGAACAATAAGGCTATGAAAAACAGCTACTACCGCAATGGTCAAAGAATGAGAAAGCACAAATCCTTTCAAATCAGACAGTGATACGTGAGTTCTCCTGTACCACTCATAACTATAATAAAGGCAACTAGGCAAGTAAAAGAAATAACACATCCATATTAGAATGGAAGTATCTGTTGTCAGACATCAAGACCTTTGACAGAGAAAAATCTCAAAGAATCTACAGAAAAAGATTCTAGAGCTAATAAATGAATTTAGGAAATGGCAGGGTACAAGAACATTTAAAAAATGGTTTTATTTTATCCCAGCAAAAAATACTTTAGAAGGACATTAATCAAAACAGGACATTAACAGCATAAATACAGCCATATAGACCAGTGGAACTGAATTAAGCCTGCAGAAACAAACACATAAAACCATGACTAACAGATTCTGGATAATAAGGCCAAGACCACTTGATTTGTATTAGGACAACCAGGTATCTATATGCAAACAAATGAAGACAGATTTTCATTTTATATCACACAGAAAAGTTAACTCAATGTGAGATGCATTAAACCTTGCCTGCGTTAGGAAAAAATTAAATCAAAATGGATCGATAAGCCAAACCCAAACAACTCATAAAATAAAGAGTGAATCTTCATGTCCTGAATTTAGAAATTAACTCTTAGTACAAAACCAAACACAAGTAACAAAAAATACTAGCTTTCATTGAAGTTAAAGTTTCTGTGCAGGGCCAATGATGTGGCTCAGTGGCGCTGTGCCTGCCTGGCAAGCAGAAGGTCCTGAGTTTGATCCCTGGGACTGGGAAGAAAAAACAAGCTTCTGTTTATTAAGCTGGGTATGCAGCTCAGTTGTACAGCATTGCACAGGCTCCTAGGTTTCATTCCACACATAGAAAAAGCTATTATCCAGAAAGTGAAAAAAACTACAGAATGAGATAAAATATTTGTAAATCATCTATCTGATAATGCTCTTATAACAGAATGCATAAAGAATTTTTACAAACTCAAAAACAAAAAGCCAATGAAGCCAATTTAAAAACGGGAAAAAAGCAGGCTGGGAACAGTAGTGCACACCTGCTATAGCAGCACTGGGAAGCTGAGGCACGAGGATCTCAAGTTTGAGACCAGACTGAGTATGTAGACACAGAAGACTTTTTCTTGAAAATAAAATAAAACTATTGTCAGTCTCAGCTTGTGCTCAGACCAAGAATATCATAAATTGGGACTAGGGATTTAGCTCAGTGGTTCTGTTATTTGCCTGGCAAGCGCAAGGTTCCCAAGTTTGATCCCAGGTACCACATACCACAATGCCAGGTGTGGTGGCTCACACCTGTAATCCCAGCACTAAGGAGGCAGAGGCAGGAGGATTACTGGGAGTTCTAGGCTCACCTGGGCTACATAGTGAGTTCAGGGCCAGCCTGAACTACAAAGTGAATCACTGACTCCAAAAAAGAAAAAGAATATCATAAATTTGCCACCTATGTATAGACTGACAAAAAAAAAAAAACCAAACCAAAAACTAGTGAAAAAGTGCATGCACTATTTGTATTTATAAACAACATTATCCACAGAGACAGAATGCAAATAGATTGGTGGTGGGATAGAAGAAACTGCTTAATAAGAAAGGACTTTAAAGTTTTTATATATAAAAGTGTGTGTGTATGTGTGTCTGTGTGTACAGAATATGACAGATACAGATATGTTACATATATGTGTTTTATTTTATTTTGTTTGTTTTTTTGAGACAGTCTCATTATGTCCTTCAAGTTGCCCTTCAACTTACTTAGTAGGTAAGTACAGCCTCAAAAATCACAGCACTCCTTCTACCTCAGCTTCTCAGCAGCTAGGATTACAAGTATGTACAGAAATATGTTGGAACTAAAATAGAGCTGGTGGTTGATCAATATTATGAATGTACAAAATAACATTGCACTGTTCACTTTAAAATTTAAAATAATCATTTTATGTTG
Source organism: Petromus typicus (assembly GCA_004026965.1). Classification (NCBI taxonomy): domain Eukaryota; kingdom Metazoa; phylum Chordata; class Mammalia; order Rodentia; family Petromuridae; genus Petromus; species Petromus typicus. Next base: position 29,197 of record PVIR01018714.1, on the reverse strand, counting down.
TCTGAAGTCATTTCAGTAAATTAAAAAACACAACAAGGAAGAGAGTCAAACTGAAAATGAGCAGAATACCTGTATTAAACCAATCTTTTAGAAAAATATTACAAGCTCAAGAGAAAATTTTTTTTTAAGAATGAAAACTTTCAAGGAAAGAAAGCAACCAGAAACAAGCAGATCTTGGATGAGATTACACTTTAAAGAAAGTAAGGTTCTGGGTAAATTTCCAAATGGGAGAGCTCTTCCAGCGCCATTTTTAGAGCAGATAAAATTCAAATTGAAATCTGTATCTTTCTAGTTGAACAATCAGGACAGAGTTCAAAAAACATAACAAAAACCAATCTCTGCAAAATATTTACACATCCAGGATAAAATGTAATAATGCCAAACATATAAACATGAAAATGTTACTTACATACAAGAGGAAATGGATTCAATCCCCAGTATAACACACACATACATACACCACAAAAATAAAAATTAAAAAAAATTTTTACATACAAACGTAAATATTGGATGATTCCATCTATATAAAGTCCTAGTTCAGGAAAAGTAATCTATGTTAAAATAATCAGAATAACATTCAAACTCAACTCAATTATATACTTAAGATATATGCAAGGGCTGGGAATATAGTTCAGTGGAGCTGTGCCTGCCTGGCAAGCTGAAATGCAGAGTTCAATCCCCAACACCAGAACACCACCAAAAATCTGTGCAAGTGGCAATGTAATTTTAACTCAATATAAACAAACAGCACATTCAATTAATGAGTATATGCTAATGTGTTTAATGAACAAAGATCACACACAACAATGCCAGACATGGAGACCAGCAATCAGAACCACATACAACAGTGCCAGGTGTGGTGGCTCACACCTATAAACCCAGCCCTTGGGAGGCAGAAGCAGGAGGATCGTAATGAGTTTAAGGCTGAGCTCAGGGCCAGCTAGAATTATAAATGTGAGACCCTGTCTCAAAAAAACAAACAAACAAAAAAACAAAAACAAAAACAAAAAAAAAAGGGAAAGAAAGAAAGAGCTAGCGAGCATAATGGAAGTACATAGGGAACACAAATTTGATAAAATTTGACAAAGCAATTAATGTCACTAAGTAGGGTTAGATTTTTCCATATTTCATAATTTATAAAAACATGGGTTATTAGGGCCGAGAATTTAGCTCAGTGGTTCCAGCTCCTGCCTTGCAAGCACAAGGTCCCTAGTTCAGTCCCCAGTAACCACATGCAACAATGACAGGTGGGGTGACTCCTGAACCACCAGCAATCAGTGTGGCAATGGTGGGCGTGGTGGCTTACAAATGTAATCCCAGCACTTGTGAGGCAGAGGCAGGAGGCTTGCTGAGTTTGAGGCTCACGTGGGCTACATAGTAAGTTCAGGGCCAGCCTGAACTATAAAGCGACCTGTCTCAAAAAAACAAAACAAAACAAAAAATACATGGGTTCTTCCCTTTCTACAACATATCAAGTACAATATTGTATTACTCTTTTTTTCTTCTCTTTTTTCGGTGGTATTGGGATTGCTAAAACCAAAAATAGCCAGGTACAGTGGTGCCTATCTGTAATCCTAGGATTCAGGAGTCTGAGGCAAAGAGGATCACTACAAGTTCAAGGTCAGACTGGGATACAAAATGAATTCACAGACAGCCTGAACTACATAGTGAGATTCTGCCTCAACAAAACAAAACAGGGCCTTTGCACTGAACTACATCCCCAATTCATTTTTATTTAGATTCATTTTTATTTTGAGACAGAATCTTGATAAACTGCTAAACTGCTGAGGCTGGGCTTAAAATTGGGATCTTTCTGCCTCAGCTTCCCAGAATGCTGGATTCCAGGCATGTGCCACCATGTCCAGGTTTCTTTATCTTCTTTAAAAATGTTACTTTTCAAATATTTTAGCATTACATGTAAGTATTCTTCAAGACAGTAATCCTTAGCTAGATATTAGAACAAGATTATTTCCAATTAACTTTTGTTACTTAGTACTACTCTAGAAGTACTGCCACTAGCGTAGTTTTATTAGTATTTCATAAATTTCAATTTTCAGATTGTAAATTCTACTTCATACAAGCAAATTCATGTTGCCATGGAATTGTGCTAGGGATCAACCTAGGGCTCTGCATCTTGTTTGTTTGTTTTTTTCAGTCTTTTTGAGACAGGGTCTCACTTTTTAGCTCAGGTTGACATTGAACTCACTATGCAGCTCAGGCTACCCTCGACCTTGTGGCAATCCTCCTGCCTGCCTCCTGAGTGCGGAGATTACAGGGGTGAGCCACACACCCAGCTTGATATGCTCATTTTAAAAACTAATACAACATTTACATTAAAATTCATTTTTTATTATCATATAGTATATGGAGTCATTTTCTATGTTTTCACATATAAAATACCTTTAGTGACTAATATGGAAAAAAAATCAAGTAAAACATTTTCCAGTTTCAGGACACAAACTCAACTTTTCAGGACACAAACTCAACTTTTCAGGACATAAAAGGAGATTAATAAAAAATTATACACCAAAGAGTTTCAACAGTAAAGGGCAGGAAGAGTCCTAAGAATAGTATCAGCAAAAACAAACCTAAAAGGAAAACAGGTACCTTACAGACTAGGGAACAGGCATTACAGTTCAAACAATTTCAGTATTTTTTTAAACTATGCTTTTAAAAAAGCTTACCCTTTCTGCTTCAAAGGTAATTCAAGTTTAAATATGGTAGCATCATTAACAACGGCTTTATATGCCTGCAAAAAAATAATTTGAAATGGAATATGAGCATTCTACTTATTTAAAATACATACATAAATATTACACTTCCAAAAGAGTGTGGAAAAAAAAATACATTGGTATTTTGTTGTTGTTTTGGAGCACTGGAGACAAAAGCCATGGCCCTGTGGGTGCCAAGCTTGCACTTACACCTGAACGACATTCCTAGCCCAGCCTATATTTTTAATGATATATTGGTCAGTCATGATAGAACGATTTTAAAGATTTTAGCATGTTCTTTGTCATGTTACAACTATCAATATTATTAAGTGGGTCTTAGTATTGCCTGACAACCACAACCTTATAATCCTTATATAAATCCCAATGGCATTCTTCACACTCACTGTATTATTCTCCTAGCCATTTAAAAATTTTTTTTGTAAAAAGGCTTTCATCATGTAGCCCAGGTGCACCTCAAACTTGCAGCAATCCTCCCGTCTCACCTCCTGAGGGTTGAGAGATTACAGGTGTGTGACGTACCACCCTGTTCAGGTCCTAGGAGTTTCTCTGTAATATCTCCTTTCTCCTCAAACCTCACTTTCCTCCAATGCTTTCCTATTTCACTGAGAAAACGGATGTAATCAGAATTCCATTTTGTCATTCCTACATTGATTTTCCCTCTCTATCACATCTGCAGCTTCAGCAGAAGCAGCACACAGTTATGTTTTCACATTTTAAAACTTGTCTTTTGGCTCTGTCCACCTTCAGTTAATGTCCCATTTCTTTGTATTTTTTAAAGTTAAACTCTTAGGGTATTATCTAACTTGCCATCTTCAAATTCTCTCCTACATTTTTTCATTTTTTTTTTCCTCTTTTGAGGATTTTTTTGTTGTTGTTTTTTGGGGTTTGTTTTTGAGACAAGGTCTCTACATAGTCCAGGCTGTCCTTAAACTTGCAGCAAGCTTCCTGCCTCAGCCTCCCAACGGCTGGCAACCATGTACTTTCACACCTACCTCAATTTTTTTTCTTTTTATTAGTATCACTTCTAGTTAGCTTTCAAAAGATCCACTCAACTAACTCATGTAAATGTTACTCAAAACCTCCATGTTGGTGAATATCGTGGTTAAGTCTCATTTCACTCTATACATCAGTAGCATTTTAAAACCTTTATTGCATTTATTTTATAGCACACCATACTCTCCTAGTCATTAGCCATTCTCTCTCTCCAAAGATGCTTCCTCACTTTTCGAACAATTCATTATTGCAATTCTAGGTCATTCTTCACATCTTTGCTCTTTTCCACCTAAGGTATTTCTTCAATGACTATAGGCAGTGTCAGTGCTTCAAAAAGCATTTACTTGCAGAAGCTGCCAAATACAGTGTATTTTTCCAGCTTCCTTGTTAGCTTTTGAAATCACTACCTTGTAAAAACACTTAATCTCCCATATTCACTGCAACCCTATTCACACAATAGCAAAGAGATGAAAACAACCAATCTAAATGTCTGCTAACAAATGAATAGAAAACTGATGGAAATATATATAATGGAATACCACTTTTAAAAAGAGACACTTCACCATTACACTAAGTCCTCACTATGGGTTATGTCTAGAAGTTTCCCCAAAGCCTCACATGGTGATAGGTGAGATTTCCATAGAGGTACCTGGATCTAGAGTATGTGAGGTTGGCACTGACTTATAGTTCAAAACTACGGTAAGGGCGTCAAGATTAAGACTGTGAGCGCTACCTGCCCTAAGTAGTCTGGATAAGATAAAAGAAGCAGAAAGACAATGTTGAAGTCCATTTGTGCTCTGTTACCCTGGGCCTGAAGTGAACTGTTCCGCTCTGCCATGCCACCCTGATTATGCACTCAAAGCTTTAAAAACTGTGAGTTAAACAAACCTTTCTTCCCTTAACTGTATGTGTTGGATATTTTGTTTCAGGAACAACAACAAAAAGAACTAAGACAGTCCTCTCAAAGGAACTCTATGAAAGGAAAGGACTTAGCATGGAAGAATTCAGCTCTTAAGGATGAACTGTGAAGGGAAGACAGGCGACAAGGAAGTTCCAGGGAAAGTATATCATGAACTGGATCTTAAAGAAGGTCAATAATTAGTAACATAAAAAAAACAGAATATTCTTTGGAAAAATGAAGATAACAACTTTCTAGCTAAATTCTACTTCATAAAGACAAGCAATGCCTAAAACTACATATGCCAAAGCAAATATAATAAATACCACTGTTGTTCACTGAAGCAAAATTGGAGTTGCTTGGTTTTCAGTTTGCAATTTCATAGCACAATCATGCAAACTGCTTAAAAGTAAAGTATAAGAGTAATAGTTGTGGGCCAGGGATTTAGCTCAGTGGTTCCAGAGTCTGCCTGGAAAGCACAAGATCCTAAGTTTGATCCCTGGTAACTACGTACCACAGTGCCAGGCATGATGACTCACACCTGTAAACCCAACACTTGGGAGGCAAGGGCAGGAGGGATGCTGTGAGTTGAAGACTGGCCTGTGCTACAAAGAAAGTTTGAGACCAGCTTAAACTACAAAGTGACATACTGTCTCAAAAAAAAAAAGTAATACTTATAATACAAAATGTTAATGCATAAGAACATATACCTTATCTCGTGCAGTGAGAAACCGTGGATCATCCTGAAAAGCTTCTTTGACGAGTTTACTAAATCTATTAAATAATGTAAGTAACTGCTCAACATATTTTTCAGAGTCCTAAAAACAAAATGTTTTACATTTAATTTAGTTTTTAAAAGGAAAATAATGACATAAAAATATAATTTTAATAAAGGCTATAGTTTTAAAATTGGGGAAATTTTTTCTTATAGAATAAAATTAAAAGGTGTTCCAATATTACTTTTTAGCCATTTTAATTCCTAATCTTGCATTTTAAAAAATGATATACAATCAACACTACTGAAGCAGACTTACAGTGGTAATAGTTTCAGCAGCTGCCACCATGTCTGCCAGGCCAGCACTTATGATGTGTTCCTCTAGGTCTTTCAGCATCGGCTCTATCCCATTAGGAACTTTGTCCATCAGTGAAAACATTAAATGTAACTCTGAAAAAACAGGACATATTCATGCAATTATGACTGAATTTTCTCTCATTTATATCATTAACCAACTATGGAGAAACATTTATGTTAATAGTATGCGGTGATGTGAATACAATGAGTTTAAAAGTTATTATAGTAAGTAGGGCTTCCTGATCTACCTTCTAAGTTTGACAAAAATAACTTCTGAAAAAACCTACTTAAAAGTGATTACAAACTGTAAAACCCAATTTCATTTGATCTCTAATGAGATGAAATATTTTCTATTCTGAAAAGTACAACCCAACTGTTTGTGATGCACATCCATAGCAACAGCCACTCAGATGACTGCCATTAGAAGATTACTTAAGGTTCAGAGTTCAAGACTAGCCTGGGGAACATGGCAAAATCTCATTTCCATAGTGAGTGAATGAATGAATAAATGAGTGAAACAACACTGTACTAGATATAAATCTATATTATAAAGACTTTTTGAGCTAAGCATATAGATACATGCATTTAATCCCTCCCAGGGAGGTGGAGACAGTATTTGCAATTTGAGACCAGCCGGGACAACTAATAACTTGGTGAGACCTCGTTTCAAAATAAAAAATTAAAAATGGCTGAGGATTAGCTCAGTGTGAATATCCTGGGTTCAATCCTGACTTTTAAAAAAAATTCCTGTGGTGGTTCACACCTGTAATCCCAGCACTTAGAAGGCAGAGGCAGGAGAATTACCGCAAGTTCGAGGGCAGCCTGGGCTACCTAGTGAGTTCAGTCAGGGCCAGCCTGAACTACAAAGCGAGACTCTGTCTCAAAAAAAAAAAAAAAAGGAAATTCCTTGTGTAAGGTGTCCAACCTGAGTTGGACACAGTTCTACTTTAATAACTATATAAAATTCAAATATTTAGTGGTGAATTTCAGCATCCAGGAGAATTATGAATTTGAGGCCAGCCTGGGTTACACAGCAAGAATCTATCTCAAAAAAATAAACAAACAAAATAAAATTTCAAGTATTTCATTTATACCAACATGCTGCTTACTTTTCTTTCACTACGGTGTCACCCTAATACACATCGGTGTAAAAGAATGACCAACAAGGCTGGGGATTTAGCTCAGTGGTTCCAGTGCCTGCTTTGCAAGTATAAGGTCCTAAGTTTGATCCCTGGTATCATACACAAAAAAAATAAAGTATAGAAGGAATGACCTAATGGCAATTTATTAACTGACTTGCTTCAAAGATACTGTCTTAAAAGAAATGTAATATTTTTATGTGATGTTTTACTTACTTTCAGTTTCATTTCGCTTGATCATGCCCTGGCACTCCGCTAAGATAGTCTCTTTAAATGATGTCACCAAGGCATTTACACAACATTCCATGAGCTGAAATACATAAAATATTGGTCAAGACTACTCCTTAGCTTTATAGCATAAATTTATTCTAACTCACAGAATAAAACTAAAATTTTCTATAGACAAAATTAAGTAGACTTCACTTACCTTGACTACAGAATAATTGAAGATAGGTATTCTACATTAGCTTAGCAAAGTTTATTTCACTCTAAAGAAAAAGCTACAGAACAGGTTCTCTTCAAAATTTTAAATCTCAGAGGGAGAAAAAAAATATCACTAAGAACAAAGGAAAACAAGCGATCTGGAGAGAAGTTATATTGTTATTAAATTCTAGAATTCTCTAAGTATGACTATATTCATTTAACAAACCCTTATTGAATGCCTACTATGAATGGATTTCAAAATTAAGAGATAAGCTCTATTTTGAAAGAGATTATTAGATAATTGAAGATATGCACAAGAAGCCCAAACTATTGATCTACAAGATGATACCTAACTGAATCTTGAATAATAAACACCACGTCCTAAAACAGAGTATTTCAGGAACAATAAGAAGGGGTGGACAACAAGAAAAAGATAAGCAGTGGAAGAGAAACCTGAGGAGAAGGCTACACTCTGATTATCAATCAATGTTTTGGGATTTTATTTTATAGATAACAAAGGAAGAAACAAGAAAGTTTTAAACAGAGGACAAAGGTAATGAGACTCACTTCCTCTTCTTAAAGCACTGTTAAAAACCAGTGTCATGGTAGTCTAAGGGACAAGGTACAGAGCGGGTTGTGTGGAGACTGGTACAACATTCTGTTGAAATATTTCAAGTAGGCTGGCAGTGCCTGGGTGACCTATGAAGCCATCCTGAAATTTAAATGAGGAAGATTTCTGTACTATCCTTGATCTCAAGGTTACACAATTATTTTCTCCTACAAGGATCAAATAAAATAGGTTGAATAATGAAACAAAACATACTAAAACTGATTACCTGTCAGATGAAAAAAAATCTATCTTCATTATGGGGAACAACTGTTTTAAAAATTCTTTGTTAAAGATTTCTCTTCATAAATGATAGTGATTACTGAATTTAAATTTAAATAAGAAATTCATTAGTCTTTCTACTTTAAAAAATATTCTAAAATTTCCTACAAGATAAAAAAATAAAATTTCCTTTAAAAGGTTTTTTCCCAAGTTCCTACTGAAGCATTACGTTAACAATTTCATTTTTGCCCTATGAAAAGATTCATAAGGTGATTGAGAAATTCTCGCCTGATGAGGTGGGAAGCTCTACCATAGTTGTTGAAGTCTCACTTTGTGCCAACTGTGGAATATGCAAAACTGGACCCTCCTACTTTCAGCCTTGAAGTCAGGCAGAGAAGAAGTAGATCTAATGACCTATGACTAACAGAGAACAAAGAGAAAGTGCAGTCTAAGTAAACTTCCACCCCATCCCTGATCCATTTTCTATTTCACAGAAAACTCTCACTTGAACATTACAAGGGCAGTCCTAATTTGCAATTTGCAGAATCCAATGATCTATTTCAATATGTTTCAAACTATTTGCTGCAAAATCAGTTTTAATGTCTGTGACCATTTTATTTTAATGATATAGAACAGAACAAAAAAATAAAATATGTCACACTTTGTAACAAGGAATACTATTTCACAAAATTTTTGCTTCAGATGTATACAAATAAATATAACCAAAATTCAAAATGTACTTTTTAAGTTTTTTGCTTCAAGGTCTCACTTTGTAGTCCAGGCTAGCCTTGAACTGAAGGCAATCTTCCTGCCTCAGGCCTTCCAAGTGTTGGGATTACAGGTGTGAGCCACCCTGCCTGGCACTGTGGTATGTGGTTACTGGGGATTAAATTTGGGATTGAACATAGGACCTTGCACTTGCTAGGCAGGCACCAGAACCTCAGGCTCAAAATGTATTTCTTATAGCAGGTTATAATGAGGATTGAAAGGTGAGGCTAACTTAGGAAAATAATTGAAGAGACCAGCCCAGAACTTGGTAACTGTTTCAGAGAATGACATTAGGTAAATAAATATTTGTGGAAACAGTTTTAAGCTTAGGAGATTAAGCAAATAATTTTAGTATCAAGTAACTTTCAACAAACAGGTAACTTGTACATGATGATAAATGTTATATATACACACTTAGCAATGACTACATTCTCAGAACTGAATTCACTATTTTATGGAACAGAGAAGTGTAAAATATGGTTCATACCTTATATGATCCTATAATCCAATTGGGAACATATAATTATACACCTAAAAATGTGTTTCATCTGTACAGAGGCATACAAAAAAAAAGGTTCAAATAACTGATAAGCAACAAAACAAAACAAAACAAAACAAAACAAAACAAAACAAAAAAAACAGGATGAGGGCTGAGGAGTTAGCTCAGTGGTTCCGGTGCCTGTCTTGCAAGCGCAAGGGCCTGGGTTCGATTCCCCGCTAACCACATACCATACTGGGCTTGAAGACTCACCCCAGCAGCAACCAGTACCACATACCACAGTGCTGGGCGTGGTGGCTCACTCCTGTAATCCCAGCATTCTGGAGGCAGATGCAGGAGGATTGCTGTGATGTGAGTTGGAGGCTGAGCTCAGGGCCAGCCTGAACCACAAAGCGAGACCCTGTCTTAAAAAACCTAAAAAAAAAAAAAACCCAGGATGAAATGCACCATCAGTACACTAAAATTTCACAAAGACAGACTACGCTCTGTCCACAGCTACATTACTATGACCTCACCAATACCTGGTCCTTCATAAAGAACACAATACAGCAGTCTATAATGTCCTATTAAACTAGTTTGAAAACAATAGGTACTGTGAGGTGTCAAGCAAGGGAAAACTGATGAGTGCTGAAGAATCTAGCCTATGAATTAGAAGTGAGGTTATTGGATTGGGGATTTAGCTCATTACCGCCACACCTGCTTCACAAGCACAGTTCTTTTTTTTTTTTTTTTTTTTAAGGTTTTTTGAGACAGGGTCTCGCTTTGTGGTTCAGGCTGGCCCTGAGCTCAGCCTCAAACTCACATCACAGCAATCCTCTTGCCTCTGCCTCCCGAGTGCTGGGATTACAGGCGTGAGCCACCACGCCAGGCACTGGTATGTGGTATTGGTTGCCGCTGGGGTGAGTCTCCACACCCAGTATTGTTATGTGGTTACCGGGGATTGAACCCGGGTCCTTGCACTTGCAAGACAGGCGCCGGAACCACTGAGCTATATCCCCGACCCCACAAGCACAGTTCTTAAATCCAATCTCTGGTACTGAAACAAACAAAACAGAAGTAGGGTAATAAGGATACTTGTAAAAAGTTGATTAGGTGAAAGAAAAACATAATGAACATGAATCCAAGAAAAAATGACTAAGGACAGGCATGGTAGCACACGCGTATAATCCCAGCACTTGAGAGACTTAGGCAGGAGGATCACTGAAGCTAACCTCAACTACATAGTGAGAACCTGTATTAAGAAAAAGAAATATATAATAATGAGTTGTATCAAGGAGGAAAGATTCTTTTTTCGGGTCAAATGCTTCTTGCTTAGCCAAGGATAGTGGTGCACACTTGTATGTATATAGTGAGACTTTGTCTCAAAAAAAAAAATTCTATTGCTGGGCAGTATTCTGTTAGAAAAATAGGTTAGGACTAAATTCTTCAGGGTTTTAAAAATCAGGAATATGAAATAATGATACACTATTTCTCTCTCTCTTCTTTCTTATCTCTCTCAAGACTGAGACCATACCCAGGGATTTATACATGCTAGGGAAGTACTCTACCACTAACTAAGCTGTTGTAACAGGTTCTCTGCTAAATCTCCCAGGCTGGCTTTAAACTGGTAATCCTCCTGCCCTAGCCTCCCAAATAGATGAGATTAATAGGCTGATACTAGTATTAGGGTATATTAATTATATAGAATGTCACTGTCATTTTTATACAGACATATAATACTTCTTTTAAAGAAGTATGAAATTAAAATGTTTATGCAAAATTAGCCTAAATAGAATAGAAATACAAATAATCAATAAGAACATATACATATGGTAAGGCACAGTGGCTCATGTCTGTAATCCCAGCCCTTGGGGGGCAGAGGCAGGAGGACTACTTCAAGTTTGAGGCTAACCTCGGCTACACATTGAGTTGAGTCAACCTGAGCTACAAAGTGATACCCTGTCTCAAAAAAACTTAAACAAAACAAAACAAAGAATACACACACCTTCATTTAAATTATTTATTTTTAAATTTTAAAATTCATTTTATAATACTGTAAATTGAACCAGGGTGTTCAGACTGATCTGAGCTGATACCCAGTCTTCTTTTTCTCTGAGACAAAATCTTGCTAAATTCCTAAATTATCCAGGCTGCGCTCAAATTTGCAATCCTTCTTTGTTATTTTGGGATTATAAGGCTATATCACCAAGCAATATATATATATATATATATATTTTTTTTTTTTTTTTTTTTTTTGAGACAGGATCTTTCTTTGTAGTTTAGGCTGGCTCTAAACTCATTATGTAGGCCAGGCGAGCCTCAACATCACAGCAATCCTCCTGTCTCGCCTCCCAGAGTGCTGGGATTACAAATGTGAGACACTTTGCTCAGTAATAGTAATTTTTAAATGTGCATAACATCTTTTAAAATTTATAATACTGAGACATCAACAAAAATGGCTGATAAAATCCAGATTATCGGAGATATGGATAAACAGGTACAGTGTTATGGGAATAAGAATTACAACATTTCCAGAAGTTTTGGTCACTATGTAATGAACTGTAAATCATTTATACCCTTTGCTTCAGCAATCTCATTTTACAGGATTCCATCCCAAGAAAATGCCAAGCAAGAATAAAGAAAGATGGGCCAGAGATTTATCTCAGTGGTTCCGCGCTTGCCTAACAAGCCTAAGATCCTGAGTTCCATTCCTGGTAACCATATACCACAATATCAAGTGTGGTGGCTCACACCTGTAATCCCAGAACTTGGGAGGCAGAGGCAGGAGGATTTCCTAAGGATCAAGGCTAGCCCAGGCTACAAAGTGAGTTCAGGGTGAGCCTGAACTACAAAGTAAGATCCTGTCTCAAAAAAAAGAGTAAAGAAAGACACATGCCAATACATAAAGAGGCTGAAAAGAAACAGGCATATAAACATACCACAGGGAGCAACACTTATATATAAAAAATATGAACTACAAACAACGCAAAAAAAGATGACCAGTTACAGCTAGAGGTGGTGGCACACACCTGTAATCCCAGTACCATAACACCAGCCTGAACTATACAGAAGGACTGTCTTAAAAACAAACAAACAACCCGGGGGGGGGGGGAAACAACTAGATATACTTCAGTATATGTATGTTATAATGTAAAACTGTATGGAGTGAAAGGGTGCAATGCCATAAATTTCCTCTAAAATGCACAGAAGGGAAGGAAAGAAGAAAACAAAAAAGAGAAAAAGGATGGACCAAATCCGCATAACAAAATAAGTTGTTGAATGTGGAGGTCTGGTATGTTGAATAAGATTCACTATACTATTTTCTCTATTGTGTAAGCTTTTAAAATGGCTCATAATAAAGCTTAAAATAAGAAGGATAATTATGGTATAAATCCCTGTATACTGAAAAAAACTTCAGAGAACTATTTTATCTAGGCAAAAAGAAAGGAGATGGCTAGATAAACATCCTCTTTATCAAATGAGTTATGCAAATAAATGTGTCGGTTCCTTGAGAACAGAGATCAAAGAATCCTCTTTGGTATTTCATCCCCATCATTTACCAAAAGACTACATACATAGTTGATCCTAAATATATACTTGTTATTAAAAAACACATCTTGAATGGAAAGCATAGTGATAAACCATCTCTCTCACCTTGTATTCCCTTTCTGTCTCCTTTTGCTAGCTTCCGTGAAGAAAAAAACTTTTTGCCATATGCCATCAACTCCTGCATTTGTTTGCCTGAGATGAGCACTTCTAAATCCATAGCAATTTCTCCCCAGAAGTCTGCAAGGTGAAACACTTTATCAATGTGCTTGATGTTTTACCCTCGGCTACACCAAGACTCTAAACTCATCAAAAATAAGCTTGCCATAAAACACAGCAGGCATTTAATAGTACTTGTTAAATAAATTAACTCAGAGCTCTGTGAAGTTGAAAAGACAGACTGTGTGGTGTAACAGATTCTTCTTCTAATGGTATTCAATTTGCACAGTTAATTTTACTTCACTGAAATTTAGTAACAAATATTAAGAACAGTTGTGATAAGAAAAAAAGAACAGTTGTGATTCTCATTAGTTATACAAGTGTGTTTAAGTAATAATCTGTTTTACCTCAGCTATCTGAGCTAAAAAATTATCTTAAGCTTCTCTATTTTAAGACTCTACCATCACCAAGGCCTTAACCATACAAAGATATCAGTGATATATTCAAGAATTACTTTAGTCTATGTGTGGCAGGCTGTTCAAAAAAATTGATTTTTCTTGGCCTCTCTAGTTTGGTTAAGATTCTTTTTCTAGGGGCCGGAGATTTAGCTCAGTGGTTCCGGAGCCTGTCTTGCAAGTGCAAGGACCCAGGTTCAATCCCCCAGCAACCACACACTATACTTGGCATAGAGACTCACACCCAGCAGCAACTAGTACCACATACCACAGTGCCAGGCGTGGTGGCTCACACCTGTAATCCCAGCAGCACTCAGGAGGCAGAGGCAGAAGGATTGCTGTGATTTGAGTTTGAGGCTGAACTCAGGGCCAGTCTGAACTACAAAGTGAGACCCTGTCTCAAAAAAAAAAAAAAAAAGATTCTTTTTCTATCACTGTAACTGGTGATACTTGCTTCATTCTTAATCTATTTATACAAGTAACTCTTAAAATAGAGCAATAAAGTCTGACTCTTCTTAATTATATTGGGTACTACCTTTATCATATCAAAATGCTGAAGGTTAGCAAATATTTTAATTAAATATATATATCAAATATATATATAAATATATATGTATATGTATACATATACATATATATACAAATATATATAAAATATATATATTATATATATAAAATATTATATAAAAACCTTATCCAGGTTTTAAACTCAGTTTTGCATTGACATTAAAACAGTTTCTAGTCTTAAGACTTGTAAGCAATTTTCTCCAAATCAAAGCCTAACAGTAAAAGCTATCATATGTGCTAAATATTAAATATATATTTCCTTAATTCTGAAAACACAAAGGAGTATTATTTCACTTTATAGTTGGGGAAACAGGAATATAAAGGTTGAGTAATAGGCCAAAATGGAAAAATTATAAAATAACAACAGTGGAACTCAAACCTCCATCAGATTCCAACACATGTGTTTTGTAACCATTACATTACAATGCCTCCCTATCAGTGCCCTGGTCATTCTGAAGATTCTAAGACTTTTACTATCTTCTCTTTTTCATTACACTACTGTATAAACAATCCACATTGCTCTATTGTCATCCTAAGGAGGAGGGAACAAGTCTACCTTATTCCTGATTAGTCTAAGGCCTGGTGCTATGGAGTATAATAACTGTAAACTGCCCTTAAGAAATATTAAGATAAGTAGGACTAATATCCACCGATGAGTTTTTTCTTTTCCATTTTTATGCATTAATGTCACTTTTTCTCTCAATATGCCTATTTAGCAGCACAGTTCATTTTATTAATGTAAAGATGTTCATTTGCTACAGAGTGACCCTGTGATAATCAAGCTTATCAAAATTGTATGTAAAATTGGATCTGAGCAGAGATCAAGTCACTCTTAAGTACAAGTGTAACAGTGGGGTAATTCTAGACTTCTGATGTAATTTAGCTATACAGAACTCTTCAAATTGACTCTCTAGATTCCGTACCAAATAACTATAACTAACAAAAATCACTAAAAGGATTTTTCTCTGGAAAAGACAAGTTCAGCTAAATGTATTATACATGCTCTCTAGCACTCTAGCTTAAACATATGTGCCAAGACAGCTTTGCACACATAGCATTTGATCTGCATTTGGAAACAGACAAGCTGGGCCAATTACAGCTGGACTAATTAAAAGTCAGCAGGGGCATCTAGGGGTTTACTCAGTGACTGAACAACTCGTAGCATGGGTGAGGCCTTGGATTCAGTCCCCAACAACGTCAGATAGATAGACAGGCAGGCAGAATAAACAAGAGATTTTTATTGACTCTCAAGTCACAAATCGCAAAGATGCAATATAATTTTCATGGTCCCAATTCAATAAAAAGTTGATCAACTGTATGAGTACTGAAGCAGACCAGTAGAAAAAGATGTATTAGAAAGCAGCAGCAGAGTTCAAAGTTTCTCAATCCAGATTTCCTTCCTTCTGATCTAACCGCAGCCCCTGGTGGATTTATTTTCTTTTCTTTTGTTTTTTCTTTTTTAGACAGGATCTCACTTTGTAGTTCAGGACGGTCCTGAACTCACTGTGTAGTCCAGGCTGGCTTCAAAGTCAATGTGACCCTCTTGCTTCTCTGCCTCCTCAGTACTGGGATTACAGACATGCACCACCATGCCCTGCCCTTGGTGGATTTTTCGGGACCAATATATCCCTCTTTTTTTGATTGAGATCAGTTCTTGTCACTTGCAATTGAATTCTAATTATATACAAGCATGTACTGTAGATATGATCAAACTCCATCTTTTTGTTATATACTCCAAAGTGTCTAAAATCATCCTTAGGAATGCACACTCTAGAGTAAGACTTACATTAAACACCAGGACTCACCATTAGCTATGGATTCAGAGCAAGCTCTTAGACATTTCCAAATTTCAGTTTTCTTGGTTATAAAATAACAATAACAGTACCTATAAACTATATGTGCCTCCAAAATATATCCTAAAGCCATCCAGCTCCATGACCATCAATTGCTTCCACCTAGCTCACCAGCCCACAAACTATCACACTGCTGCCCAAAATTTATAATACATGAAAATCAGAACGCTTTCCTGCTTTCATCTTTATCCTTAAAAAAAATTATTATTGGGCCTTGAACTTGAAGCAACCCTCCTTCTTCAACCTCTAAAGTGTTGCACCACACCTAGCCTGTGGGTCTTTTCAAAAACCAACATCATGCTTAATAGTGATAATTTAGAAGCATTTCCATCAAAACAGGAGGATTCTCCAAATTACTATAAACTTCTTTAGAATTGCTAATGAATTAAGTTTACTGAAGCTAACAGGAGATATCAATATTAGGAGGAAGCATTACCATTAACAGATGATGTAGCAGATCTGAAATACTGAAATAAATAAAACTCAGAGTAAGAGTTCAATAAAATGCTAAATATTACATGAGCTTTACTTGAAATGTACATCTCGATTTTATAGGACTGGCATCATGAATAGATACAACTGAGGCGAGATGTGCTCTATTTTACAGAATGTTGGTTCAATTAACTTGTTAGTACCTGAAAATAATCAGACTTTGAAAACTAGTTAACATTAAATTCAAAGGAGGTAATGGAAAAATCATAATCAGTTAATTTTCAAAGAAAATCATAAATGTCAAAAATGTATATACTTAAATCTTGAATTCTGATGTGCAGGGCTGGGGATTTAGCTCAGTGGTTCTGGCGTCTGCCTTGCAAGTGCAAGGGCCGGGGTTCAATTCTTGGTAACCACATACAACAAAGTCGGGCATGGAGACTAATACCCACCAGCAATTAGAACCATCTACCGAACTGCCAAGTATGGCTGCTCACTTCTGTAATCCCAGCACTTGGGAGGCAGAGGCAGGAGGATTGCTGTGAGTTCAAGGCAGAGCTCAGGGCCAGCCTAAACTACAAAAGCAAGACCCTGTCTTAAAAAAAAAAAAAAAAAAAAAAATTCTAGTACGCATTTCTATAGCCTCATATCAACTGATCATAAAAGTAAATATATTCTCCCTACTTTTTTTTTTTTTTTTTTAAGGTTTTTTGAGACAGGGTCTCACTTTGTGGTTCAGGCTGGCCCTGAGCTCAGCCTCCAACTCACATCACAGCAATCCTCCTGCCTCTGCCTCCCAAGTGCTGGGATTACAGGCGTGAGCTGCCCGGCACTGTGGTATGTGGTATGTGGTATGTGGTATGTGGTACTGATTGCTGCTGGGGGGAGTCTCCACGCCCAGTACTGTTATGTGGTTACTGGGGATCTAACCCGGGCCCTTGCGCTTGCAAGACAGGTGCCGGAACCACTGAGCTATATCCCCAGCCCCTATTCTCCCTACTTTGTAATTATCTTCAATTAACAAGAAAAGCTAAATAGACTGAAAATATTATTAATAAAGCATTACAATGTAGTAAAGGATGTTTGACAGCCAAAACTATATAGCTCCTTCCAGAGAGAAATAAGACAGTCACGTCTGTTCTGATAATTTTTAGCATAAAAAGTGACTGTTTCCTAAACGCTCAAATAGTATCTTTGATATTTTCTTCACATTACTTAAAATATAGCAGTTAATAATCTTCTAATGTATTATTCTATCACACTCCCCTTTACATCATTTCTATTTAGAAATAAAACAGTAAATTAATAAATGTTTCACAGACTATATATAATATACAGCTCAGTGGTTCCAGGACCTGCCTTGCAAGCACAAGGGCCCTAATTCAACTGCCAGTACAAATACAATAATAATGCATTTATAGTAAACTTTAAATTCTAATGTTACCTCTAATCCTATAGTTTTGGTATGTAATATCTCCTTGGTCTCAAAATTTGCTATACAAACTATACGGTGATTGTTAACTAATATTAATCTATGTTAAAAGAGAAGACAATCTCTGAAGGAAAAATGGCATGGTACCTTAGACATACTGGAGTGTTTCAAAGCAGCTGGTAATGCTTGTTCTAATGATTTCATGAGAGTGTCCACTTCCTAATTAATTTGCAGTTAGGATTTGCTCATTTTTCTGTATAAACTATACTTAAATAAGAACAATTTTAAAAAACAGAAAATTGCCAGGAATCTAGCTCAACTAGTATCATACCTACCTTGCAAGCCACAAGGCCCTGACTACAATCCCTGACACTACACACACACACACACACAAAAGCAGAAAATGAAAACAATAAAAACAAACCATGCAAACAGACTTTTATATCCTCCATAAAATACATTTCTTTGGGGGCACACTGAATTATATTTAAAGATTTTATTGTTAAAATGAAGAACTCGCCTTTCAACCTTAGAACCATTCAACTTGGGGAGTTACTCACTATTTCAAGATTTTCTAATATTCAAGAACAGGAGACTCGGTTACTCTATATGAGCTGCTGTATTAACTTATCTCTTTCTTCTTCTCATTTTCTTGCTCATATTTGGACCTTCATAGTTTAATGACCTCAATAAGTTTAATGTTGTACTGCACATAGTTGGAGTACAATGGAATAGTTCTACATTACAAAGTGGCATCACCTCCTTCCAGATGTTAAAAAAGAATGTCTACTCCTAAAAAGAACTGAAATTCCTCAAACTGAACTCATCTTTCTGCCTATGAGTTATTTTTACACATAATTCCTTTGTAGTAGTAAAATTCTTCCAAGTGGATACCTTAGAAATAACACTAGCTTGATTCTGTGCACCATCTAGTTTCATACATATGATACAATGTTCCGTGTGCTTTTCTTTTTTTTTTTTTTATAGCTTTTTTCGACCAAAAGAGAGAGCTATAGGCCAATCTCCCTAAAGACCATACCTGCAAAAATCCTCAATCATATACTGGCAAACAGAGTACAGAAGATCATCAAGAAGATCATGCCCCTGACCAAGTTGGATTCATCCCAGGGATGCAGGGGTGGTTCAACAGATGTAAATCAATATGTGTAATACACTATATTAACAGGCTCAAGGACATAAACCATATGGTCATCTCAATAGATGCAGAAAAACTGTTCGCCAAAATCCAGTACCCATTCATGATTAAAATTCTGCAGAAAATTGGAATAGATGGTCTTTATCTCAGCCTGATACAAGCTATTTATGAAAAACCAATAGTCAGCATCATACTAAATGGTCAAAAACTGAAACATTTCATGCAAAAATCAGGAACAAGACAAGGATACCCACTATCATTACTCTAGTTAAATATAGTTCTGGAAGCGTTAGCAATAGCAATTAAACAAGAGAAAGAAATCAAAGGAATAAAGATAGGAAAAGAAGTAAAACTAACAATATTTGCTGATGACATGTATTTTATATAGAAGATCCTAAAAATTCCAAAATTCTGCCAAAAGACTGCTAGACTTAATTGCCAGATTTAGTAAGGTAATGAAAGACCTCTACTCTGAAAACTACAGCATTCTGAAAAAGGAGATCAAAGAGGATCAGAAAATGGAAATACATCTCTTGCTCCTAGGTAGAAAGAATCATTATCATCAAAATGATCATACTCAGACTGGGGAACTTAGCTCAGTAGTTCCAGCAGTTGCCAGGCAGGTACAAGGTCCCGAGTTTTATCCCTGGTAGCCACATACCACAATGTTAGAAGTGGTAGCACAGGCCTGTAATCCCAGCACTCTAGAAACAGAGCCAAGAGGATTTTTATGAGTTCAAGGCTAGCCTAGGTTCCATAGTGAGTTCAGGGCCAATCTGAACTACAAAGGCAGTCCCTGTCTCAAAAAACTTAAAAAAAAAAAAAAAAAAAAAAAATATATATATATATATATATATATATATATATATCTCCTCACTCATTCCCAGCTCTTTCTCGCTCCAATTAATCTTTGCTATGACCAGATTAACCTTCCTTGTGATCATGGCACAACTGTTCAGAAAATATTCAACAACAATGCCTTTTGAATGAAACCCAAGCTGGGCTTTAAATTTCTATACAGAATGCTATAAACAACCATTAAATTAGATCTTACTCTTTTTTACCTTTTCTTTGCCAATATCAAAATTACCTTTACCATTAAAGGTTATTACAAATCATGAACAAGCAATGCCACAACACCTAAAGATTCAACTCAGCCTGATTTCTGAGCAAAGAATAAAACAAATATGATTATTATTCAAGACAAAAGTTAAAAGTTCTAAATGCCATCCACAGCTGACCAATGTTGAGCGACAGGTGAAGTACGATGGTAAGCCTTTGAATGTTATTTAAATCTAGTTCTTATTTCTACAGACTTAATAAAGGAACTAGAGGAAATACTGTGTTATACTTCAAGAGATTCCAAGCCTCTGCCCAAACTGATCCCTACTTACTAAAGCACACTAAGATGTACTCTTCATATGAAGGAAAACATGTGTGGCTATTATCTCTGACCAGCTTTTAAAAAAAAAAAAAACAAGGTCTCGCTTTATAGTTCAGGCTGGCCTTGAACTCAGCAACCCTCTTGCCTCTGCCTCCCAAGTGAGGGGATTACAGGCATGAACCACCATGCCTGGCATTGTGGTATGTGATGATCAGTGCTGGCTTATAGGTGTGAGTCACCATGCATGGCATCGTGGTATGTGGTTACTAAGGATCAAACTCAGCACCTTACATTTGCCAGGCAGATGCTGGAACCACTAGGCAAAAGCCCTGGCCCTAACCAGCTTTTTCTAATGAAAGACAAGAACAATGTAAAAAGCTGAAGTCCTCTTATCACATAATAATATTTTTCTCATGATATAATGAAGTATGAAAGATTTTCACCTAACAAGAATTATTCCTAGGAATAATGAATTGGCAGTGACTAGTTCAGTTTGCAGCAACTACACACACTGTAACTTCACAGAGTACTAGGAATCATCTGTGTGTGTCAAGGAACTTTTAACCACTAAAATGGTTAGCTATCGATGAAAGAAAACAGAGTGATTAAAATCTAAGTACTGTAAAATGAAAACAATAAAATCTAGAGCAGGGAAGGCAAATATATTTTACTATACTCATCAACTCTGAAGAACAAAGTATTCTGAATAATGTGCCTTTGGAGTTACACTTTTGCTCACAGGAAAAGAGGAGTACAACCAATTAGTGCGGTTGGCCAGAAACATGAGAAAGGGTAATGTCATTATTGTCGTTTATTTGCCATTCCTGTATTATCGTTCTTCAAATAATTTCATAAAATGTACAATTACAAAACTACTTACAGCTTCAACAGAGTTACATTCTCGTCTTGTTTCTAAATAGCGTAGTGCTCTTTTTTCTTCTTCTTTTAATTTAGCATCTGCCTGTCCAGAAACAAAATAGCAATCATTTTACGAATATCAAGAGGATAGCTCAAATTATCAATTGTACTAAGTTCTGACTTACATATTTCATATAATTCTGTACACCATTTTGCTGTAAATATGAGGGTGCCTGTGTTCTATAAAATCTCTCGGTTGAGTCCAAGTATGCCTTCTCAAAATTGTCCCTATAAATCTGAAGCTTATCCTCAGGATTAGAACAAAGGTTAACTGAAAAATAAAAAAAAAGTTTTACTTTGGTTATGATCTTAATTAGTAATTTTGAGTGTAAAAAATGAGTAAGAAATACTGAGGAATCATCATGTACAAAATGGATATGTTCAGAAGAACATATAATAATATAAGTCTATATAAAAAGTAAGAACATTAAGCAATAAAGTAACAAATAAATATTGTAATATGACAATTTTTAACAGAGGAGAGACTGACTTCTAAACTGATGATCAAGAAACCAGTCACAGGTTGGGTATAGTGGTTCATGCCAGTAATCTCAGCACTTTGCAGGCTGAGGCAGGAGGATTGATGTGAGTACAAGGCCAGCTGTGGCTACGTACTGAGTTCAAAGTCACCTGGAACTGCACAGAGAAAGGTTGTCTCAAAAAATAGAAAAGAAAAAAAGCCAGATGGAACCTAAACTGAATCTTAAGGAATAAGCAAGGATTTGAATAGATGACTAGTAAGGTTAAGTAAATACTCAGAAAAGCATATGACTGATGAATGTTGTTTAAGTGGATTATACAGTGAACAGAAAATAAGGTAGAACATTACATAAGGGATGATGTGGAGAGCTTCAAGTTTTAAAGTTAAGTAGCTAGAGTTTATCATAGCATACAATTAAAGGTGCAAGTAGGGGAAATAAATTAATAAAATTCTACCTAAAATTTAACCTGGTGAATAGTTTGTGGAGTAAATTATAGCAATAAAATTACCATAAAGGTATGTTTTAAAAGTCTACATGGAGAATTAAAAACTGTGTCAGCTGGCAGCAGCTGAAATAAAAGAATAAATTTCAGGAGCAATAATGCTAATGGAAATTTAAAGACTTGATAAAAAGACATACAGTAGTGGAGAAAACTCATTCAAAAAGAATTCTAAAAGTTCATCAGTCCAACAAGTACTAATGAAAATGATTTCATAACAAGCATTCTGTTCAGTAAAGACACAGCGAGAGTCGATGAATTACTTAAAAGCCTTTATGCAAAGAGGCACAAGCACTATGAACTACTGAGAAAACTTAACTTAGTCTAGGAATTAAGAAAGGCCTCTATGCACCACGCCTGGTGGCACCCACCTGTAATCCCAGCCCTGGAGAGGCTGAGACAAAAGGAGTGCAGCAAGCCAACTTGGGCTACACAGTGAATACAAAGTAGTTTGCACTACGAAGCGAGAGACTCTGTTTCAGAAAACAAACCAAACCAAAACAACAACAACAAAAATCCAGAAAGACTTTTTTGCAGAAATAAAGAATAAGTTAAAAGAGAAGAAGAAGGGCAAGGGATTTTGCTCAGAGGTTCCAGCATCTGTCTGGCAAGCACAAGGTCCTGAGTTTGATCAGCAACCAGTACCACATACCACAGTGCCAGATATGGATGCTCATGCCTGTAATCCCAGTACTCAGGAGGCAGAGGCAGGAGGATTGCTGTGAGTGTGAGGCCAGCTTGGGCTACAGGGTGAGTTCAGGACCAGTTGCCTGAACTACAAAGTGAGACCCTAGCTCAAAAAAAGAAAAAAAAAAAAAAAAGAGAGAGAGAGAGAAGAGGAAGAAGAATATTCTATGTCAAATGAACAATGTATGTGACTGCAAATACAAATAAGAATATCATTGAAATGGTAGCAGAAAGGACATAGTGAAATACTTTCCAGAAATAAACACAAAACAAGATACCTTTCATGAGTTATAGGTTCAAACTTATATTTTTTAAAATTTAGATCACTAAAACGATTTAGCAACCAAGATGTTAGTGTTACGGAGGAAACCTGATCCCATAAATAAAAAATTTTCTAGGTTTCCTTACAGTAGAATTAGTAACATTTGTATATACTCTTAATAAAAAAAAAAAGGCTCTGGGGCCAGGGATGTAGCTCAGGATCCCTACGCCTGCTTATCAAGGGCAAGGTCCTGAGTTTGATCTCCAGCACTGGAAAGAAAAAAAGCCTAATAAACATAACTGATGGAATAACTGTCCTAAAAATTTTCTACACAAAGGTAATTATAATAGAAGTTCAGAACATACCATAAGATTCTCTTACTCCAATAACCAACTGAGAATCAAAAGCTTCTCCTAATCTTTCAGCATGTACCAGCTTCATTGCACTATCTTGTAGTCTGTTTTTAATATTTGAAAAGATTGATTCATTCCATGTATCAAGCATGAGCTAGAAAAATAAGAATATAGTATGTCATCATTTTAAACTATTAACACATCAAATACCACGCACAGACACCCACACAATCGTGACACACACATGCATGCACAGCATATGAGCAAATTCTAGCATACATACCAAAAAACAAAATCAAACTCTTGGGCCTGCACTGCTTGAATACTTCAGGAAGTAGTATATTAGCATAATGGTAAAGAATTAATGTTTTAGAATTGGACATAACTGGGTTTGAATCTCAACTCTTTTACTTATTTACCCACTCTCCTATGTATAAAAAAGTCAGATTTCTAGCAGCTGTATTAAAAACACAATAATATCTAGAAGAATCTGCTTCTTCCATAGTTCTAAAACAGATTTTACAAATATTGTTGTGTTTGGAATATTCATATGCATATGTTTATACTGACAATTTAAAATGCAGAAAACGGACTTCAGTATGTAGTTCAGTGGTGCTGCCGCCTGCCTGGCAAATACAACATCCTGAGTTGGATCTCCAGTCCCCCTACTCCCAAAAATAAATAAAATAAAATGAAGAAAATTTATCTGATATTGGTCTTTCTAAAATGTACATGTAAAGGGAGGGAAGAAGGGAGAAAGGAAGAAAAGGGGAAGAGGAAAAGTGAAAACAGAAGGAAAAAATGGAAACAAGACTTCTGTACATAGGGAGGGGAGGGGGCTTAAGAGGGATGGGATAAAACAATTTTTTTTAAAAAAAAGCACATCTAAATCTCTTACAGATATCCTTTAAAATAGTACAAACAATATAAATGCATTGCTTAGTACATATTAGTGCTCCACGGAACTTTGTTGGATATACAAGTTATAGTAATAACAGAGATGATAATAAAAATAACAGGGTTAACATTTTATCCACTATGAATCTAGGACTTTTTTATGTATCTTTCATATAAACCTCACTTAATCCTTACAAGCTTGAGGTATAATAGCCAACAAGTTCAAGACCATCCTGGAATACATAGTGAGACTCTGTATCACAGGAGAGGAAAAGAGATAGAAAAGGAAGGAAGAAGACGGAGAGGAAGAGAAAGAGAAAAAGAAAATGACCAGGGAATGAGAAAAAGAAGGCAACTATGATGCAAAGGGGAAAAAAAGATGGAGACGGCTGGGCATGATTGGGCCCAGTTGTAAGCCAGCAATCAGGAGCCTGAAGCAGGAGGATCAGCCACCCAGCCTGGGCTACACAGGGAGTTCAAGGCCAGTTTAAACTATGTAGTAAGACCGTATCTCCAAAATCAAAACAAAACAAAAAAGATAAAATAAATATAAATAAAATATACAAGTAAACATAAAAAGGATAACATCATACAATAAAATCCAGTGAGACCTGAAAAGCAAGCTACATGCAAAACAGAAAAATTCACTTAAAAGTATGAATTATTTTGAAATGCCTTCAAACAACCTTCTTTCTGAAAAATATTAGATAAACAAGAATTCCTGGAAAATTGACTTACCTTTCTTACAATACTATCTTCCACATTTGTTTTTTTATTACTGCCTTGTTTACCCATCAAAGTAATCTCTAGTTGACAAAAAGGCTTTGGTAAAATGTCACACTGTGTAAAGAATTTCCGCCATTCAACAATATATGCTTTTAACAAAGCTGTATCATCTTGATGGCTCAATACTCGCTGAAAAAAAAAGTTTTAGAATAACTTGAAATAAATGTGCTTTGAAAAATAAGAACAAAAGATTCATGCCATAATTTTGAAATATTTGATTTACTGTATAGACTATTATATCCAAGAGCAATTAACATAAGTTCCCGACTACCCTGTACTTGAATGTTCAGAGCAACATTATTAAAATAGAAACAAACCAACTATCCATCAGCTGGTGAATGGATAAACACTGTGGTACAGCCACATATGAAATAATTATTACTCATGTCTAAAAGGAAAAAAATACTGAAAAATGCTAAAACATATGTAAGTCTTAGAAAAAAGTAACTCAGATCAAAGAAATCAGTCACAAAAGGTCACATATTGGGTATGTATTACACTTTCTTGGACAAGCAGGCCATGCACAACCACAGCCACAGCCATAGCCAACTACAACTCCTTTAATAAGATCAAGTAAAATTAGATATGTCCAGCCTAAATTGCTAAATCACAGAATTATGAATAAAGTCCCTAAATTCAATCCCCAGAATAGAAAAAATAAGTAAGTTAAATTAAAAACAAATCCAGCTTCCTAAATTTTCCCAGCACTGTATGATCTTTTGTTTTATTTTGAGATGAGTTTTATTGTATCCCTCAGGATAGTCTCAAACTCTTCAGACCAGGTGATCTTAGCCTGAGTACTGGCACCATGCACGTTTGACTTTTTTTCTCTTACATAATTATTACACTGCACTGTACTGTACTGCATTGCAGAGATGATACGTAGCCTCATATATGCTAAGCACATGTTCTACCACTGAGGTAAATCTCAGCCTCTTTAATGTCATTTTAAACAATGCTATAATGAATACTGTTGTATACATTGTTTTTCACATTTGGGAGATATGGTTTTTCCTATAATGGTAAGTTTAACTGAATACTGACTAGTAATATTTCTAAAAAAAGCTCAAATGAATACTGCTTAATAATATGACTCACAAAGATAGATTTTTTCAAGCCAAGCCGGTAATCTCAGAACTTAAAAAGCTGAGGAAGGGGTGGGGATTTAGCTCAGTGGTTGAGGGACTGCCATGCAAACAAGGTCTTGGGTTTGATCCCTGATAACCACAAACAACTTACGTCCACCAGCAGTCAGTACCATATACTACAGTGCCGGGCATGGTGGTGCATGCCTGTAATCCCAGCACGTGGGAGACAGAGGCAGAAGGAATTGCTGTGAGCTGGAGGCTGAGTGCAGGCTGAGTGCCTGAACTACAAAGTGAGACCCTGTCTCAAAAAAGTAAAAAAAAAAGGCCGAGGAAGGAGGAATGGTACAAGTTTAAGGCCAGCTTGAATTGCATACTGAGACAGTGTCTCAAAGAAAAAAGCTAGATTAAAAAAAAAAAAACAACAACAACTTAAAAACTCTGTAAAACTATATACCTATTTCTGGCACTGCTATTCTTACAGCTTAACTGCTCTGAATCAGTAGTGCTTATCTCATCCTCAGGTTCTTGCTGAGGCTAACATTACAGAATTTACTAGATCATGTTTCAGTCACACTTACGTATTTCATTTCCTACTGCTTATTATATATTTTAGCATCTACCAAGATGGTTATTTAGCTTATTTTCATAAACAGAGTAAAACTCATCAATTTGAAATGAAGATAATTTACCTCTAACAAGTCATATACAGATAAACGGACATTTTCTAATGCAAGTAGAAAATGTATTTCTAAATTAATTCTTGAACAACAGGTATTTTTGTAGACAGGGTCTTGTTTTGTAGTTCAGGCTGCCCCTGAGCTCACTTTGTAGCCCAGGAGAGCCTCAAACACAGTGATCCTTCTGCCTCTCGAGTATTGGGATTACAGGTGTGACCAGCACTGTGGTACATGGTTATCAGGGATGAACCTGCGACCTTGTACTTGCAAGGTAGGAGCCAGAACCACTGAACTAAATAAATACCCAGCCCTTGAACAATAATTTTAATTGTAATATTAAAAAACTTTTCTAAGTTTGAAAATAGAAATTATTTTCATTAAAATATAATTCCTTTAAAGCAATA
Source organism: Petromus typicus (assembly GCA_004026965.1). Lineage (NCBI taxonomy): Eukaryota > Metazoa > Chordata > Mammalia > Rodentia > Petromuridae > Petromus > Petromus typicus. Next base: position 1,828 of record PVIR01018714.1, on the reverse strand, counting down.
ATTTTTTAAGATTCACATATTAAGACATGATCAGTAAAATGTTATAATATTCGGTATGGCAACACTCTTATTCCATCAGAGCAGTGGTTCTAGCAAATTAAATACATATCAATCATATGTCTGATTTCAGTATCTTCCATTCAGTTCCATACACGAAAATAAGTCACATTAAATTTTCAACTGCTCAGTAACTATTGGCATTTAACTTTTGTTCGAGCATGTGGTACTTGGAATTGAGGTAAGCTACAGCCCAGAACTTTCTTTAAAATTTATTTTGAAATACAGTCTCACTAAGTCGCCCTGCCTATTCTTGAATGTGTGATCCTCCTGCCTCAGTCTCACATGTAGCTGGGAAGATAGTTATGTACCACTGCATCTGGCTAGTATTTAACATGGTGAACACACAACTTTTATTAATATATATTTCACTGACATTAAAATCCACCTAAAGAATAAGAACTCCTAGGCTGAGGATTCAAGCTCAGTGGTCCTGGCACCTGCTTCACAAGAGCAAGGTCCCACGTTCTATCCTTAGTACTAGGGGAAAAAAAAGTGATTAAGAAATTCTAGCCCTCTAGTTGTCACATTTTATGCTACTCCTCTTCTCAAAATGGTAAAGGAGGGCTGAGGATTTAGCTCAGTGGTTCTGACAGCTGCCTGGCAAGTGCAAGTCCGGAGGCAGGAGGATTTCTGTGAGTTTGAGGCTTGCTTAGGTTACACAGTGAACTCACAGCCAGCCTAAACTACAAAAGCGAGACCTTGTCTCAAAAAAACAAAAATAGTACTGTGGAAGAATACCCCAAATCCTAAAATAAATTTTCTTAAGAGATTAAAAAACCAATCTAAGGGCCAGGAATTTAGCTCAGTGGTTCTGATGCCTGCCTTGCAAGGGCAAGGGCCTGGGTTCAATCACCAGTAACCACATACAATTCCAGGCGTGGTGATTCAAGCCTGTAAACTCAGCACTTGAGAGGCAAAAGCAGGAGGATTGCTGTGAGTTCAAGGCTGAGCTCAGGGCCAGCCTTAAATATAAAAAAAAGCGAGACCGCCTCAAAAAACTAAAAAACTAAAAATAAAAATAACCAATCTAAGGCTATGGGTATAGCTCAATGGTCGAGAATAGGCTGGCATGTGCAAGGACCTGTATTCAATCCACAGTGCAAAAAATGATAATAATTCAAAATAGAGATACAGAACTTACTGCCTGTGCTTGCTTAATAAATTCAAGGATATCTTCTTTCAAAGCCTGATGAATTTTTGCTGGACCTTTATCATCCCAGAGACAAACTGCATGAACATCGCTGTAAAAATAAAGTGGGTGAACAAATATTAATAATGGAATAAAAAGAGACAAAATTCATTTTAAGTTCTGTATTAAGTTTCCATGGATGATAGACCAAACTAATGGTAACTAAATCCATTCACAAGAGCCACATGTCTTACAAATTGTCTGACACCTGTTTCAATTTTTATTTCTTTTGTAGTTATTTTCCTCAATCTCTGCTCCTTATTGTATAAAATATCAGTATGAAAGCATGTTTCCATCTCTCAATCTAACTGCCCTAAATTAACTGCTCTTAATATTTTCTTGTGGAAAAACAAATATAATTCATTTTAAAACCGTCTTCTTTTTTAAAAAAATTATAAATCTCAATAGGGCAAAAATCCCTTAGCTTTCTGTATATATTTGTTACTCAATGACAACTGTCTCCTTTAACAAAACACAAAAACAAGTTTTCATAAACTGATAAATAAAAACCACAAACATAAAGCTAACAATGTAAGAAAGGTAAACTACCTGGCTATAAACATATTATAATTCTGATAT